>JADNYI010000439.1:0-26878 GCA_015501065.1 Infundibulicybe gibba | reverse complement strand
TTTGGGCCCCCACAAAGTGTCGAAAGCGCCACCGGTAGAAGCTCGCGTATTTTTTTTTCTGCCCAATCCATGTCCACGTCCGAATTTTGTTGTTCAATGCGGCGAATAGTGAGCCCATCTTGTAACAGAGTGTAGGATCGTATAATCGGGTAATAGTTAGGAGCAACATCGCGAATATCGACCGTGTGGATATGCTCAGCAGCGCGGGTTAGTCTGCCCGCTAATGCCTCTAGTTGGGAGATACTCAAACTGATTCGCCGTTTGTTGATATCAATGACAATATGGGATAGAAGCCGATGGGAAACAATGAGATTGATTCGTTTGCAGGTTTTACGGAATTCTTTGCATGTCTCCAACTAAGTCATTATTTAAGCTCGGTGGATACTGCCCCCGCTGATTTCAGACAAACCTGATCGGAAATTTGGGCGATCAACTCATTGGGGAGCGACAAGAGACCTAGAACCATGAAGCATTCGGGAGCAAGATGGCCTCTCGGCGGCTGCTCTCAATATTAATGTAGACTCAGAGTTTACATGTGTGTGGCAAGGCCAGCCGGATTGGGGTCAAGAAATTCCCAGGACGCCATATGCGCCCAATGCACCCCGGTCCCAGCCGCCCGATCTCACACAATGGGTCACAATGTTGAAACATGTACGTCGTGGGCCACATCCTATTCCAATGCCTGATTCATAGCTTCAAGCCTATTTTGCTAGGACGCCAGCTTCATAAATATGCGTCCAGCACGCCCTGGCAGCTCAAGTTTACACAACAAATGGTGAGCTTGGGGTCCGAGTCCTTTCTCTAAATTGAAGGAATAATCGAGTTAATTATCCCCCCCGCTTTCTAAGCTACATTTAGGATGTGTAGGATGACCCACGTGGTGGAGGTTGCGCTTCATATAGATTCACCACTCGTATGTATGATGTGACGGCCCGGGGCTAAGTTTATCTGGTTACTGGTACAAGGTGAAATTGAAAATAAGCCTAAGCCAAAAGAAAATAAGGCCAACAAGACCCACAAGGTAGTTTTACTGACGGGTAGGTGTCCCCTTCTTCCTAAATCATAGGAGAATGCTCCGTCAAATGATATCGGATGCCGGCTGCTGGCATGCGTGCGTTCATAACGCTAACTTGAACTCGTTTTGCAAAGGTTTGCAGAGCAAGTTCAAGCGAGTATCATGAGTGCCTATGGCCCGCATTCTCGCCGCCTGTGCTAAGATGTCTCGAGCTACCAATCAACGGCGCCAGAGCTCCCCTTTCTTGAAAGGGGACCTCATCATATCTACTCATTCCAGGGGGCTTGGCCTCGCTTCCCCTTGTTGTCTACCACACCGTTTCCCCGTGTTCTCAGCACGTGGAGGATCATGGGGAAAAAGTCCGCATCGCATCGCAGATGTCAAGGCCGAGCCCTCGACCAGCACGAAGAAGCCCAAGCCTCCTGTCGTGGGAGCCTGAAGTTGCCCACAAGCCGATCCCGAGAACAACCGCCGAATTCCCCGCCAGCGGAGCCAACTCTATATGACGGAGTGATCGCGCCTACACACTTACCGCCCTCTGATACCCTGTGCTGTAATTACAATCTCTTGTTTTAGGGCTTGCTTCAAGGCCCTGGAGGGCGTAGCAATCATGCCACGCAGCACGCTCGACAGTTGCAACTCGTTTTCCGTCAGGAAACCAGCCTCGCATGCGCCAACGCACTCTAGCCGCCCATGTTATACAACGGGTGATGCGAAACGTGTACGTCGTGGGTCCCTATTTTACTATTCTGATGCTTTCCAAGTTCAACTCCCTAGCTTGATATATTGGGCCTATTTCGCCAGGACGTCCGCTTCATAAGTATGCATCTAGCGCGCCCTAGCAGTTCAAATTCAAATTTACAAAGTGAATTACTCGATGTATCATGTCACAACCGCGTTGGTCTCGGTAGATTACACATAAAGCAATATCCGAAGAATTCATATCAATGGTTATCTTATCACATTATCATTTATCGAGACAGAACTTGGGCAGAACCCGAGACTATCGCCAAGCAGCCGTCAACCCACTCACAGTGTTGTCCCGCAATTCTTCAAGATGTTGATGTTGATGCGAGCCCCGGAGGTGTGGTCGGTTTCTTGATATCCCCATCCACAGACGTGCATGTGGTAGTGTCTCTTGCTATTACTTATTACCAGTACCAGTACAATTAGAAAGTGATTTAGGCATTACAAGCGTCACCGGCTCGCCCGTAAGACAAATGGTAACACAAGATTCATTCTAATTGTACGCAGCCGACGCCCACACTTCATCAATCATGCACCAGAGCACCAGGGATGATTGGCTACGGAAGCGAGTCAGGGCTGCGTGATGTACACGAGCGCTTGACCCAAACGTCCTTGAGCATTTGTACCTTTGGCGGGTCCCTCCTGGTGGAAAGACTGGCTTGCTTGAGCCCACCTGCCTCGGCTCGTTGCATGTGCGGTAAATGGCACATGGCTTATTGGTTGCATGCGATTTTGCGAAGGATGGCGGCCGGCGCGGGATGGAGGGGGTAAATGAAGCGCGGGTATGCGGCGGAGCGCTCCGCGACCCATGGGTATGGGGCGTGGCTGGGGACGTGCGCGGATCAATTAATATCAAGCAATTTCGTTGGTTACTGGGGCTCCAGCACTGAGAGGCAGCGCTAGACCGACTGCGAGGATAAACAACCTTTAGTTTTTTCGGACGCCGAGTATCATGCGTCCTGGGACATGCCGCGTCGCCTGAATGAAGCCAATCGTCGTTTTTTCTTCAGTTAACTACTCAGAGATGTTTTCGTACTCATTCCTCCAAGAAAGATCTGAGTGTGATTTAACAAGTCATTTTTGCCGCATGTTCAAGTGTATTTGTGGAGCGCCGACTTCATTGGGGATGTATAGTCACAAGCGCGCCAGCCTGCGGCGTTATACAGACACCAATCTCACTCGGCACGAGAGGATATCGGGTATTCGGGGGTATACCTAATAATACCATCAGACCCGCGGCGGGGTCCGAACCATCTATGTCCATATCTCAAGACTGGCGGGTGAATGTCCGGGTCGACAGGGCCGAACGATATAATCGACGCGACTATTGCCTCAGCTTTAATGCGCGGGCGTGTTGGCGCATGTTCAGGCCAGACATGGCTTGCTACCAGCTCCAGTTGGCGCAAATTCGGGAACTGCGCCGCCATGTGAAGCGCCTCCTCCTAATCCAGCCAGATTAGTCATTATTGTCGCTGGTGTTGTTGGGTGACTGACCAAAACACCACCGGGAATCCTCTCCTGTACATCCCAATGAAAGCCCACAACAATAGCGAGTTCGGTGAGTTGGGTGCACTCCAGCAAGCTCCCAACACTGTGTGACCCGAGGAACCAGTGACTGTCGAATAGGGATGAAATACTGAACGAAATTAACGTTTTACAGTGACGTGGTAGAACCTGGACAAAGAATTTGCGTGCAAGCATCTCATTCTCAGCGTCGGAGGGAGTGGATACATGTGCCCAGGTATAGGGGGGATTGTTGTTGGTTCGGGAAACGGCCTGGTTGATGGCCAACTTCTGAAATCCATTCATTGCCGCCAAATGATCGAGAACAAGATCATCAATGAGGGTAATAACCTCCTCGATCGGAAGTACTTCCCGCCTAATAACACCCCAGATATCACTGAACGACGACGCAAATTTGTCTGACTTTGCCAGCTCGCTTGGGGTGCACAGTGGCCTCTCATCGTCTCCTATCCACAAAACGGGGCCGAGATCTAGCGACTTCAACTGGCGGAGGTGGGGGAGTGTTTGATGGTCAAATCGAACACAGTAGCCATGAATGCGCAAGTGGTGGAGCCGTAACGGGCGGTTGGCAGGTACTTTGCTAAGAAGCTTGTGAAACGTCGGTACCCATTCGCCAAAAACTTCATCGGGATATTCTAGGTCCAGGTGGCTCAGACCTGAACTACTCCCGATGATTTCAGAGACTAAATCGCCGAGACCCCCCCGGACTGTTAACTTGGTCAAATTTGAGATGTGGTTCAGATGGATTTGGGGTTTAGGCCCCGAGCCTGTGAGACGAAGTGCCTGTAATCCGGAGAGGGTGTCCAGGAACTCGCACACGATTGCTGATGCCCAATCGGGGTTTTTGTCGTTCATGATCCAACTATACATGGATGTCCGTAAGCCACGGACAGGAAGAATCTGAATGGAAAAAAATACGCACTTTATGGTCTGTGCTCCCGCCAGTGTCGCAAGTGCCGCAGGCAGGAGCTCACGCATTTTACTATAAGCCCATTCCACCTTCAAATTGTGCTGTTCGGTGGTTTGGGCTTGGACTCCCCAAAGTCCATATTCAGAGCGGAACGCTTGATCCGGATCATAGTTAGGTGCGAGGTGGCGAATATCAACCGTACGGACGAATTGAGCAGCACGGATTGATCCACTCGCTAACGCTTCTAGTTGAGAGATACCTCGATCAATAGACTCTTTGTTGATGTCGATAGTGAGGCGAAATAGGACTCGTGGAGAGAGAATGAGATCCATTCGTCTACAGGTCCCACGGAATAATTTCTGTGTCTCTAGCTGCAAACTAAGTGAGTCTATCGGTCCACCTTCATTCCTCATGGACGAACCTGGTCTGCAATTTGGGTAATCAACTCATTAGGGAGTGATAAGAGACCTGACATCGGGATGTTTAACTCTCGAGTAGCGGAAAGTCGTCGGTTGTCAAAAGGAATTGGACTTTATACAATGAAGCTACGGGGAAATAGACCAACTGGGCGAAAGTTATCGGAGCTGAAACTTGCAGATTGAGAATTTCCCACGTCGGATGAGCACCTCTGATAATCCTTCCTCGCCTGTTTTTCTTGCCAGCTTCAACAACATGTTCTCGTCGTCCGATCACGACGTATCTACGCGGTTTACTTGGAGCACATGATGGCAAATTAATGACCTACCAAGCTCGCCTCCAGGAATACGACACCTCACAATTTGATCGACGTACTTGTGCGGGGTCATGGGCGGACGACGCGTCACATCCACAAGCGGAGGCACATCGCATTCCATCAGATGGTGGTAGTGTTGAGGGGAACGAGCCTCCTGATTATCTTGTTTGTAAGTATATACATTTCTTCCCTCGGCCAATCGCTCAATGTTTCTTCCCGCCTACAGCACGTCCTCCGCCGCCTGCTTCCAGTCTGAAAAGTTTTCCTTGCACCTCTTTGCGTGCATACCGTACTACACAACGGCAACGACACCTCATCCCCCCTCCCCAAATACGGCATTCACAAACACCTTATTGCGCTTTTGGTTCTCGATAGCACCTCTCTCATATAGCTCCCGATCCACATCTGCCCGCTACCCATGCGCATTGCAATTGATCGACGCATCCGCAACCACATGTCATACAATCCCCGTTTCTTACATCCACTCGTCTTTGTGGTCTTGCTCCCCAACTTGTATTTCGAAGTTATGGCCTTGCTCGTAGCGCTTTCCGAAAATGTTCAAGCGAACAAGATTTTAAAAATTGATTGCGGGTTGGCACAATATTCACATGACGTCACACTCCCAGCCCGACCCTTGGGTTGCGAGAGGTCGTGTTCTGCTGAGCATATCCGTGGAAGCGTACAGAATCCTCCTCGCCTGCTATTTGCATCTGGTTCTTTCAGTCTCACAGCCGATCGGGTTGGACTCTGCAAGCAATGGCTTCGGCAATATCAGCAGGATGTTTCTCTGTCTAGCAGGGACGCGTTGGCATTGTGTCGACTCCACTGAAATATCTCCGCGCCGGGGTCCCTGGTGCTCTTCCCATCTACCGAGGCTGGGCCTGATAATCTTCAAGTTAATCCGTGTCGCGATGTTGATCGACTCCTACGGTTACGACATCTGCTCCAGGACTCCCACATATCGCTTGATTCCACCAGCAATCACTAATAATCCGGGACCGCCCTCCCCCTCACCACCTTGTTGTTCCGTCCTCAACCGGGTTGTTAAGTTGGACATTCTATGATATCTGATTCCTCTCCAGCGGTACCACTCCCAGAGCTTACGCGAACCATGCCCTTACCTGGCTTTATAGGTGTACGCATGGTCTGGACATGAAGTAACTGATATGCATATCATCCTGGCTTAACCTGCCCCGGAGGCACGGCTCGCTAGGGATATCATCATCGCGAGGTCAATTGTCCTCTTCCATAATCTTTTGTCGGATGGCGACTTTCTTAGCCAGAATCGCCTTCAAGAGTTTGCTTGCATTCAAGAACCCGGGAATACTCCTCGATGAACTTGGTTCCATTTTCAAAGCTGCATACATAGATCAAAATCCTGGTTTCCTAAGACGCATACCTGTCCATCCGACGTTGGGTGCGTCCAACTTAGGAGCTAAAGCCTGGTGGAGTTGAAGGAGCGCTCCGCCGCTCGGCTACCTATGATCTCCTGGACTTGTGGTTCCAAATGGGTGAAGGTACGCGCGTGAGCGATCGCTTTCCCAGGCCGTACTTATATGGGTCGATCCAAATCCACGTTCCTTCCATTGTAAGCCACGACTTTGTGAATACGTACGTGGACACGATGGGGTGTTTATCAACACGGGCCTTGATTTCAATTGGTTCTTCAAGGCAGCGTATTCGCGGATTGTTCGGAACCCCCATTGTAGAACAAAGGCCGGGTGTCCCGCGCCATCGCCCAGCCCTGTCATCAACACGATCTAGAGATACGGTATTCAGTACAGAGAGTAGATGCATGAGGTCGCTGGGGAGCCCGGACTCCTTGCGTTGCGCACCCCACACACCTTGGGAGGTGGCTCGTGATTATCCCTCTTGGCCTGGTCCATGGCGGCAGCAACGTGGATAATTCGATCCCTTGGTGGTTCAGTAATCGCTTCAACCAGTTATGAAATCAGCGAGGGCGAAAAGCCTATAACCGAGATGCACCTGCGAGACAAGCTTGGAATAGATACCACCCTGAAGTTTGGAGCAGGTGCTACATAGTACCTCCGAACTGTCGCGCACAGGGCGTGAGGCGAGAATGGCGACTTAGTCGCTTGCAACGCTTGACTTGCAGGCTAGCCCTTTCCTTTGGATCCAGTAGAGATCGTTAACATTCCAGAACATTCATTCGGCGTTTTATTTTTGAGTAGCGCCGTCGACTCCACTGCCCCCGTCGCTCCCATGAGAGACAAGTTTTTTTCAACCCCAGTGCTTCACTTGCGAATTTCCGCCTTCTGTTTGATCCCGAATCCATGACGGATACTATCGTTGTCGGGGATATGCAAAAGTTTAATCTCGCATTTTTAACTCAATCAGATGCGACACTAAGGCTCCAAAAAGAAATTAGGAGCTACCTTAGGATGTCATGAACACTAAATTAAATCCTCAATTTTTTCCATCAAGTGGAAAGATGGTCGGCGACTGGCCGAGCAGGAGGGGTGATTTTGGGGCTCCTGTGGGTGTAATGCAAATTTTGTCACATCAGTCACATGCGAAAACCAGCTCTTTCTCGGCTGTGCTGGATTTGGAATTGCCGTAGAGAATGTAACAAAATGTCACGCCTGTGCGACCTCCTCCACTTGAGGGCACCCGCTCACCACAAAGATATACCCCACCCGGCTGCAAAAACCCACAATTAGGACCTGAATAGCTATGCAAGATGCTTCTGTATTTTTTTTCTA
Organism: Infundibulicybe gibba; assembly: GCA_015501065.1. Taxonomy (NCBI): domain Eukaryota; kingdom Fungi; phylum Basidiomycota; class Agaricomycetes; order Agaricales; family Omphalinaceae; genus Infundibulicybe; species Infundibulicybe gibba. The sequence goes on along the minus strand of JADNYI010000439.1, from coordinate 19,226 downwards.
CAGGTCTATGGTTGGATCTGGCGGATCTGGGGTTTATCTGTGTTTACAGAGCCTCAAACAGTGTCATTTTTACACCTTTTGGCCTCGCATTCTTCCCCCACTCATCGCTACTCTACCGCGAGTCGAATTTCCAGAGTATATATACGTTCTTTCTTAGTATGAATTTTCTTGGGACCCTAGTTTGAAAGGAGCTCTTGTGAATTGCGATTTGCATTTCTCCCCCCCTTTGCATATCCCCCCTACTGATAGTAGTACTACTGCCCTGGTATTCCAATCACGCTTCCCGAATTTAATATTAGGGATAGATTTCATTACTGGCAGCTCTGAGCTTGAACGGTGGACCGGTCAGACTTCAACCTGCAAGACAACCCTGCAGATGCCAGACACTGTCCTTCGGTATCCCTGGGCAAGGTAATCTAGCGCCATTGGAGTCCGCTGTCGTCAATGACCTTCCCAAATGTAGTCTCTAGCCTCCATCGTTTCCGCTTGTATCGCGGCAGCGGGTCAGACGACATGGATTGGGTTGTGGTGCACGCTTTGGGAGCCTCGGCCCTGGGCGCTATATTTTTTCTACAGACGTTACTGAATAGTTGGCTATTTCGGCCCCGAGCCGCTCAACACATAATGTCTACGTCACTATTTGAAATGAAAGCCCTTGACAGCAACCTCGTGAACTGCAAAGTGTACATGCGCAGCCTCCACCGCTCTCGCTTGTGAGCTGGCTTGTGAGCTGGCTAGGGCCTTGCTAATGTGCGTATATTCATATCGAATATAAATCCACAGCTATCCTACTAGTATGTACATAGTTTATGCGCTAATATCGTCCATGCGATTGAGCCCACCAGTCGCCAGCCTGTGTTTGACCTTCCGCCTCAATTGTGGTAAGGCGACAGGGTTTCAATACTATGACAATTTGGGAATAGCCTACTGGGGACGTAAGGACAACCACAACAACTCGCATCGCGGAGGGAACTGGGGGGGATCCGAGGAAGGTGCGGGGGCGAAGTACTTGCAAAGACCAAATGTCAAGCCTGTGGTAGGTTGGCGTTGAAACTTCTAGAAGTTATCGAATACCTGAATGCACCCTCAGGGTCCATCATCCCCTCTATAAAGCCAGGCTGTTTAGAACACTAGTCCACAGCAGTCAGCAAATCCACCAGCGACCTTACTAGCAACATGCGTTCCTTTGCAACTCTCCTCGCATTCGCAGCCCTCGCTTTACCACTTGGCGTTACAAGCGCACCTACCAAAGACGGCGTCGCTGGAAGTCGTAGAGGTTTTGAGGGGAGTATTAGGGATGGGGTCGTTCGTGGTGCGCGTGAGGAGCCAGCAGCGGCTGCGCCTGGAGTTAATGTTGCAGGAGACGAAATTAGTGGAAGCATTGCTGGTGCTGGAGTGGGTTATCTCAAAGGCCTAACCACTGGTAACCCCAGTGGTGCTGCTGCGGGCGTACTGGCCGGTTGTGGACAAATGTCTGGTGTTGGAACCCTCTGTGGTGGTGTCGCGGGTGTAATTGTAGGTGGTAGTGGCGGCACTTCCGAAGGAGCCTGAGTGCTACGAGGTTTATAAAATGTGAGTATTTCTTATCGTTCATCAAACATGGATAACGATACTTACCCATCGTGATAGTAATCACTAAATGTTTCCACATCTTATCGACTATCCTCCGGAACCCCGCTGGGAGATCGATTCTATTCGTATTTTACACAGCTGCTTTTGTAACCTCATGCAATGCGCGAAGGATTTCGATGCTATGCCTGTCGTGAAAATGAGAGACGATCAAATTTGCCGCTCAGCCTTCGATCTCGCGAGCTAAAGTCCCTACCAGCATCTCGATAGCCTATCAGCTTATATTCAAAGCCGCTCCGCGTCTCTTCAATCTAATACTGCATGCATTCACCCGGCCACCCGAAACTTGATAACGGAGTCCCCCATGCCAGGGAGCGACCAAGTCTAGGAGCGTTACACCCCCTCTAAGCGGTGGGATCCACGCTGTCTGGGCAATCTTCGTGTTCTTGAGATCACCACGTTTTCCCGCACTCCCAGCTGGGGTCGGAACACATACATACAACCACCCCCCCGGCTACACATTTCGCTCTTGAGTAAAGTAAGAATTACAAGTCATACCTGGAGGTTGCGCATGTTTGTCCAGGTGTCCTAAACGGGAGTGTTGAGAACGAGCTGACAACTCGACTTGGGAACTTCATTCGACATTATTGACTCATTTATTTTGCAGTTGGCGACGTCCAAATCGTTGTCACCTTTCGTGCCGCCCGCAGGCGAATTGACCTCACCATTTTCCTACAAGTCCTATTCCCCCTCGCCATTGATATCAACAAAATATTTATTGACTGAAGTACTATCTCTCAGCTGGAAGCGTTAGCAAGCAGATCAATCCGCACCGCTCGATTTGGCCATGCGATCAATATTCACCTTGCACCCAACCATGATTCAAATGCCAAAAACCGTGGAAATGGATACCGGGGGGTCCAGACCCAAGCTATTAAACAGGGGAATCTAGAATTGAAGTGGGCCTATAGTAAAAATACGCGAGTTTCTGTCTGCGGCGCTTTTGACATTAATGAGAGCCCAAACCGTGACGCGCATGTTTCGCTTCATTCTGGATTCTTCCTGCGCGTGTCTCATCATGTATAGCTGCCAGACAATAGGTAACCAAAACCCCGACTGGGCGTCGGTAATTGTATGCGAGTTCCTGAAGGTTCTCCCTGGCCTACGAACACTTCATCTCGCAGGCCCGATCCACCTGAGGGCGAATGAGTCCAAAATTTGTTTGAGCCGTATCTAAATATAACCAAGCCAGCTGTCCGTGGATATCTCGTCGATTCGAATCTGGAATCGTTGGGAATAGTCCGGGCTTAAGCCGCCTGGACCTGGAATATTCCGTTGGGGTATTTGAAGGGACCCCAACATTTCACGAGCTCCTCAGCAAGGTACCCACAGACCGACTCTACCACATAAGCATCCGAGGCTACTGCGTTCGGCTCGACTATCAGACACTCCAGCACTTCCGCCAGTTGAAATCAGATAAATTCGCGTCGTCGCCCAGTGATGTCTAGGATGCCATTGGGCGGGAAGCATTCTCGATTGAGGAGGTTAATCATTGGCGAAATTGTTCTCGATTATTTGGCGGGAATGAACGGACTCTGGAATCGCCCAATTTCTTGTTGAACCGTACCTTCGTTGAAGCAATACATACGAGAATATATTTGATTGGCCATAAAAATAATTAGAACTCGGGGGGAGCCAAATAATATATTGCGAGCCGGACTCCGGAGTACCAATGTATTAGCAATGGTAATAGGCTGGTAGTGATACCAGGCTCGTGACTATCCCAAACTATCCAAATTCACAGCTAAACAAATTACGGCTACCAATCCCAATAGTACATATCCACGCGGGGGATAGGGGGATCCAACGAATTTTTGGTGAAAATTGTTCGCCCCACATCATAACCATACAACTCCAACATCTCTCTGATCTCCTCTGCTGCGAGTATGTTGTGCCCACACGTCGACTCGAACTTCAGCATAATCTCGCACAGGGGGTATAGCGGACGATTCCGCACGCAGGAAACCATGACCTTGAGCGATCCAGTGACGTTGCACCACCGGTGCTCCGTCGCGGAATGGGGGAAGAGGATCAACAGCGTCTCGAGCTCGGGAATGAGGGGCACGCGCGCAGGCTCGTTATGTTTGTGGAGCGGCACGGCCAGGGCGAGGAAGAAGGGGTTGTAGTCCATCCAATTACAGCAGAGGTGCAGCTCACATAGCCGGGGCATGCTGCGTAGGGCGTCAAGGACATGTGTGATCGGTATGCGTATGTGCACGAGAGAGAGTGAGCTGATGGATTTGGTATTTGGAATATGCCGGAGCGAGGCCAGATACTCCATAGAAAGATCGCTGGCTGCAGGAAAATGCGAGGCGATCCCGTGAAATGAAAATTTGACGAGAGCTGGGAGCTTCAGCTTGGCGAACCAATTGGTGCCCGGTGTAGCAGCGGTACATCCAAAAGAAATTGAAAAGGTATGTAAGTGGGGGAGAACGATGGGGGGGTTAGATTCCATGTAGCGATCCAGCCCACGGGGCTCCTCCGACCAGTCCACATTGAATGAACATAGCTGAGCGGATTTACAACGGGCCATAATCTTCCTCCAGTTAGTCGCGTTCACTGGAGAGGCAATGATTAGATGCGTGAGCTGCTCCCAGGGAAAGTGAAATAGTGTTGGGGCATCAAATGACCCACGCTCAAGCCAGAGCTTTAGCTTGCGCAGGGAACGACAGGAGTCGAAAATACTGCAATCAGTCGGGCGTCGCTGCTGAAGCCTGAAGGTCTACCTTCGAGTAAAGGGAGAGTGTGTCGAGAGCGGATGGGAGGTCCTTCGCGATCTGCGCGAAGTCAAGATAGTATCCCGCTGGGAAACTCAGTTCCCGGATATAATACGAGAAGCAGCGCACGATTCTGAAGAGTTGCAATCCGGATCCGGCATTTGGCACAGTGATTGAGTCAGAGCGCTTGTCTCCTGGCAACTCGACATGAATGGCCAGGGTGGGTGATCTCAGGGCGAAGCGCCAGAGCCGGATGAGGTAATGCACATTGCGCTCGGCGAGAGGCGAGAGTCGTGCTCTCGGTAAGAATAGGGTGAGGTTCCTCCAGAGGCGCTGGTATCTAAATGCCACGGCGCGCCAGTGGTAGCAAACATGAATGAGAACCAGGGGGGGGGTTTCTGGAATGGGGAGCCTCCCGGAGGGGAAGCAATGTGTGGCAAAATATCTCGGTAAGGATTTCAACAGGGAAGCGACTGATGGAGCCATCCACCCCGATATTAGGCTTTGGGATTAAAATGGATAAAAACATTGGGAGTATGGTGGAAGTGGTAGCATGTATTGTGAGCATTGAGTGAGGGGGCTGACGGATTTTATCCACTGAAGTATGGGCGCTTGTGATATATGTACCGGCGCCATGCGCCGTTGAGATCGCGCAACACAATCAGAGGAGCGACCGGCACGACTTCGCTGCGACTAGTGACTTCGCTTTTTCCAATTGCAAAGTATTGAGCCAGCCTCTCACAATCAGGCGGTATCCGTCATTGCAATTGTCGCTTGAACCAAATCAGGGGGAATTATTGGTAGACGCCCAAATTAGCGCGCCGACACCGCGAGTCGACCTCGTGGTTCGTGGGAAGAACATGCCACATTTGGTCGAGAACAATGTGGTTGCAAACCTGCAAATTCGCGATTCGTCCTGACGCTAAAGTGCTGCCACACTCTGACAACTACCTCAAACGGGTCGAATTGACCTCCGTCTGTAGTCAATATACACCTATCGACTCCACAAGTTGACGGGTCGCTGGCTAATGGTCGGAAAAGTATCAAAGAATACAAGACTCAAGCTGTCGGCTCGATGGAATCGCACATGTGTTTTAATAATGACGTTGGCATGAAGTCTACAGTGCGTGAAGATGGGAGCCATCAAAGTAATTGCTTGCTTCAGGTTCAAGGTGTTATTGAACCTGGAGCGATGTATGCTTACCAACGAAACACGGCGTGTTTGTGAGAAGTTGCGCTATAGTAAATATGCCTACAACCGTCGAAAAGATTTTATTCAATGTCCCTCCTCCGCTCTTGCACGTGCGAGGCGCAAGAGTGTCGATCCGTACCAGGGGCGTGTTAGGTATATTCTTTTTGTACCAGTGAATTATGTGCAAGATGGAGAAGGCGGGTGATAGGATTTCAATCACTAATAATACATGCCTAAGAATCTCCACACTGCGTTGTTCGGGTCGATGAACTCTACACCAGTCGACATAACCAGTGTTAGCTTACTCGGAGACAATCCGGGACAGTCGGTTGGGCGATTGTAAAAATTGGAATGGATGGGCGTGCACTGGCATATGCGTCAGCAACGGATAGTATGTGAGTGCGAGTGCCCCTCGATCCCCAAAACCAAAACAAATTCTGACTACCAATCATAGTACATGTCTACCCGGGGGACGGGGGGATCTTTAGTATAAATCGTTTGCCCAACATCATAATTATATAACTCCAGCATCTCCCTAACCTCCTCCGCCGCAAGCATGCTGTGTCCGCATGTCCCCTCAAACTTCAGCATAATTTCGCTCAGGGGATAATGCGGACGATTCCGTGTGCAGGATGCCGTAATTTCAAACAATCCAACCACGTCGCATCGACGGCGCCCCGCCGTGGTGTGATGGAATAGAATCAGCAGCATCTCAAGCTCGGGGACGAGGGGCACGCGCGTAGGCGCGACGGGTGTATGGGGCAGCTCAGTTAGGGCAAGGAAGAAGGGGTCATAGTCCAGCTTGTCGCAGCTGAGGTGCAGCTCGCGCAGATGAGGCATGTTGCGCAAGGTGTCGAGGAGGCGTGTGATCGGTATGTGTACGTACGCAAGGGAGAGGGAGCGGAGAGATTTGGTGTTTAGGAAGCGCTGGAGCGAGGCCAGATACTCCGTAGAAAGAGCCCTGGCTGTGGACAAATGCGAAGCGGATTGATGAAATGAAAATTTAACGAGGGCTGGGAGCTCCAGCTTGGCGAACCAATTGGTGCTTGGCGGAGCGGCGGCGGATTCAAAGAAGATTGCGAATGTATGTAGGTGGGGGAGGACGATCGGTGGATTAGATTCAACCTCGCTGATGTAGCGACCCAGCTCACGGGGCTCTCCTGTTATCCAATCCACATTGAATGAACACAATTGAGCGGATTTACAACGGGCTATAATCTTCCTCCAGTGTGTCGCACTTACCCGAGAGGTGATGATGAGATGCGTGAGCTGTTCCCAGGGAAAGGGCAATAGTTTCGAGTCATCGAGTGACCCATACCCAAACCAGAGCTTCAGCTTGCGCAGGGAGCGGCAGGAGTTGAAAATACTGCAATCGAGCGGGCGTCGCTGCCAAAGCTCTACCTTCGAATAAAGGGAGAGTGTGTCGAGAGCAAGTGGGAGGTCTTTCGCGATCTGCGCGAAGTCAAGATAGTATTCTGCTGGGAAACTCAGTTCCCGGATATAATACGAGAAGCAGCACACGATTCTGAAGAGTTGCAATCCGGATCCGGCGTTTAACGCGACTGAACCAGAGCGCTTGTCTCCCGATAACTTGACATAGATGGCCAGGATGGGGGATCTCAGGGCGAAGCGCCAGAGTCGGATGAGGTGATGCACGTTGTGCTCGGCGAGAGGCGAAAGGTGCGCTGTTGGTAAGGATAGAGTGAGGTTCTTCCAGAGGCGCTGGTATCTAAATGCCACGGCGCGCCAGTGGTAACAGACATGAATGAGAACGAGGGGAGAGTTTCTGGAATGGGGAGCCTCTCCGTGGGGAGGCAAGGTGTGGCAAAATATCTCGGTAAGGATTTCAACGGGAAGGCGACTGATGGAGTCATTCACCCCGATATTGGGCCTTGGGATTAAAATGAATGTCGGTATTGGGACTATGGGGGTGGTAACAGGTAGTGCGAGCATTGGATGAGGGGTTGGTTTTGTCCACCACTGTGCGTTGCTAGGATCGCACAGCACAGCTCCAAATCACGGTGGCAGGAGCGCCTATGATTGATGACCCTTTTTCTCCGAAGCTGTATTTGTGTGGAATCAAGAACTCAAGGGTAAATTATTGAGCTATCCTCTCACAGTCAGATGGCAGCCACTCCAATCTAAGCTGCATTTGTTGCTCGAAGGACGAATTGGTGGAAGGCCAAGCCACAGGCGCCCAAATTAACACGCCCATACAACGCCCATATCGTGAGATTCGTGGGAAAGCCACATTATTTGGTCGAGAATTTGCAATTGGTGCAACTCGCGACTCAGCCTGATGCTGTGGTGTCGCCAGTCCTCCGATGGCTAGAATCACTGAAACTTTGCATTACCCCTTTGAAGACGACAACTGGTCTGATCGCATGCAGGAAGAGCGGATAGGTTTTCATTATTAACCAGCACCCGATTCAGCAGGGCATTTGAAGTTTGAACCACTATACTCGCCACTGGAAGGACCCAGAGACGGCACCTGCACTCTTATTAATTGGGATCGAGAAGTTTTTTGGGAAAGTACAGCAGAAAGGCTGCTCAAGTGCGGTTTTTGTACTCGGGTGACGGCCAATAGCAAAGGGGAAGTTGGAACGCACGCGCGTAAGCAACCTCCGTGGCCCTGACGACGTTCAACCTAAAGCTTATCATCTTAATTGTGTTCAGATATGTATTTTAACCCAGACAGACCCCTTTCAGCGTTGTCCCAGACCAGCGCGACAAGATAGTGACTATGGTTCATTTTGTGTCAAGCCCTAGAAAGACAATGACATATGGTTTCACGCCAGTTAACATCGGGGAATTAGGACGCAACCATGAAGAACGTACACACCTCCAACTTTTTCAGACGTTACACCAGCGGCCGGCCCAGCCAAATTAAACCAATACCATAATTTTAGATACTCGTTCCAAATTCTATTTTTAAGGCAGACGGAATCTGATGGTAGGCGCTAATGCATGATCACTCTTCACTGGCCTACTGCCCCGTCTTCAGCTCAGCTCGGATGTTTGGATAAACCGCCGCTTCACGCCCATCAGGTTCGAGGCTTTTTTTGTTATTCTGTTAGACTTATTCTCAATGACGGCATTTCATCATGGTCTGTTCAAACCCGCGTGAAACAATGGCTACACATTGCCTTTGTGGTTGTGAGGCTTCTGCATAAATCCTGATGCCACGCACCTCGGCCCAACTTAGGTGTGGGCCGTCGTGTGGCGCAGCAGTCCGATTCCACCTATTTTGAGCTCCACTGATGTATCAGCATTCCTGCCGCTGCATCTTTTTTGGTTTTATGCGGTATGCACACATGATGGGTTGATGTTGGGAATAGCCGCCACAATGGATCGCGACGTTCTTTGGGACTGGAACTGGTAAAGGCCAAGCCATTGTTTCACTATGGACTCAGAACAGTATTAATTTGACAGAATGAGCTTATTCCTTCACCTGTGTTAGTGTCCTCTTGTGAGGATTGCGGAACTGGAGAAATGTTGAATATGCAAGGCAGTTAGCATCAAGAATTGTCGTTTGGCGGGCACTGGCATTGAAGATGTGATCCATCCACTTTTTTCATCGATCGATCGTATTCTAAATTTACAAGTAGGTCGAATTCACCCCCTTGCACCATCTTACACCATTTCCGAAGGTTACCAGCGATCCTCCATCCACTGAGCTGCGTGCGCCCTGTGATTTCTGGGCTGTACTGTGGGCATCGCTTATGACTTAAGCATTAAAGCCTGGGCTTACCCGTAAGCACCCTCATGGTTTCCTACCTATCCTGTCTTAGAACTCCTCTAGTGTGTGTCCACATCGCATACGCGTTCACATTCGTGCCGGGGGAGCTGTCTCAGTGCGACAATCTAACTGTAACCTGGATTGGTGAGCAATACGAACGATTTTTGTTGGGTACGGCTAATAATTTGAAAGTCTAGGCGGGAATCCACCGTTTGAATTGCTGATGACTCCGGTAGGGCGCAACGTGGGCTAGCGACTCTCAGGTCTACTAAAGTAGAAAACCCAGGTCTTCGGAACACCGCAAAATGTAATAATACCGCCCAGCTCCTTTTCCAACGGACAAGGGTCATTTTCCACCCAACTTCAGTTCCCCCAAAGTCAGCAAATGATCTTAACTATGTCAGATGGATCTGGTTTCGGATCTGGGGGTTCTACCGCTCTATTGCAAGTCGGGGCGCCCCGTGGCAGTATAAGTTGCAATACTATAAGTCCTGGTGAGGACGATTTTGAATCTATTCTACATGTGTGATCATTACTATCTAGGGGTCGCGTTTTTCTTTCAACTAAATAGCGCCCTGCAGCAGTGCAGGTTTGGACGATCGTCTGCTCCTACTGTCATGTACTCATCAGCACTGCTAGACCTTACATTTTCAGCGCCTATTCTGGCGCAATTCAACCAGTGACCATTAAGGTGGGGCTTGTAACCATTTCTTATCCACACAAGGCTAAGACAAGTCTGCACTAGGGTATCATACCTGATGGGACCTCGTTTGTTTTAACTCCTCCTGTAGGCCCGACGACATTTACATGGACCAACAATATCACCGTCGGCTCCACCGTTATATTTATGATGGTGGATGCTCAAGAGAGGGCTGGGGGCAGTTCGGAGGTGCTAACAGTGGCCGGTCCTGACGATACGTCTTGTCTCAATAACCTTCCACTTCCGCCCACTCGTGGACTCGGAAGCACATCCCCTGTCGTGACATCCAGTGTTGCGTCAACAGCCGCTATCCCTCGCATACCCATTGCCGCCATCATCGGGAGCGCCCTCGGTGTCCTCCTTTTTGTGCTCTTGAGCCTCGGGCTATTTTACCTAAAGTGGAGACGAGGTTGGGATTTTAGAACCAGCTTCGGGAGGAAATCTGGAGCACCTACCATCACCCCCTATGATATTTATCACACCCCCAGCACGCACCTCCCAGCACGTAGATCCACCACGCGTTCTTCCATACTAAAAAATAGGCATGATACCAATTCTCCCCTTAACACCGTATCACCCAACCCGTTCGATCGTATCCCCACGTACTCACTGCGCTCGTCACACCAGCATGAGTCACCTCAACGCCATCCATCCCTGGACCATAATCCTTCTTCTCAATCACCACTAAGCCACATCGTCGTTCATATGGACGTGGAGGGGCATTTACATTCAACGCTGAGAGAAGTAGAAACCGTGGAGTCCCCCCCACAATACTCGGCAATATACGGTATTCCGGGAGCGGTTGGTTCTCCCTGGCATGACAGGGAAGCCTCCTACGATTCGTCGCCCAATTCAGTTGGGCCAGCTGACGCGGTTTCAGTCCGTTGATTGCGCCCGGCTAGACTTAACTAACAGCGCCCGTTAACGTACATACGACGGGGGACCATTACTCTATCAGTAATACTTCAAAAGTTGCACAATAACTTTTTAGATGTTCGAGATACAGTCCCAGCTACTGGACGGCGAATGACAATATATATGAATGGCAATCATAGACTTGTTTTGGCGATTCAGACTTCCTCAGTCACTGCATGCAAATTTGCATATTTGTATTACTATTAATGTGCTCTTACAACAGCTGCAGTTTATGCTACCTCACAACGAAAAGGTGGGTCTAGGCGAGGATCGACAGCTGCAAGTATGCCATTAGCGGAGTGTCCATGTGTAATCAAGCCACAAGTGTAGCAAGTGAACAACTCGAACTCGTCGTGCATGGTACATGAGCAGTTCTGTCCCTTACCCATCAGTGCCAGCACTCACTCATCGTCGGCGTGCCGTCCCCTTCTGCCAATCGTCGTGCCATCTCTCTTTCACCAGTCAGCACCAGTGCGCGCCCATCATCGTGGTGTCGTCGCCTCCCGCTTGCCTGCCGTAAGCATAGATTCATTTTCATGCGAATGGCCTTGCACACCTGCACACCAATAAATCCATCTTTCTACATATGAGTGTGCCGCTATCGTCCCACACAGCTGAATCGTCGTCCTCCATGCGAGCGCGTCTTGTCGTCCCATGCAAGTGCGTCACCCCATACAATTGCGTTATCATCGACCTTGTTTTGCAGCTCTGGAGTTGTCGCCCACGCCACGACAAATCGCGGTGAGTGTCATAAGGGGGCCGAGGAGGCATCTACAGTGTAGTAACCGGGTGCGGGGGGTGCGCACGGCTAAGATGAGCACGAAGCTGCTCTTGTGGTAAGCATTAATAAGAAAAAAAAATTTAAAAGAGAGCGGGGGTGCTTACCTCATTAGCCGTCATATGCATGAATACTGGTGAATGGGGAGAGAATGAGGAAGAAGACGATGACGGCGAGAGTGACGTATATGGCGACTTTTAAATAAGACGACTACACGGAAGTTCTTACTACTTACACGTACCGGCTTGCAACAGATTGCAAGAAGGGCGGTGCGGCCAGGCGTTGATCGTATCCCTATACAGCCGAATTGATAACGCTGTAACAGACTTTAGTGCTGCTCACGGTGCGGATTCACACCGTTCCCGCAATTAATATTGCAACGGATTACCCAACCCGTTGCAACGGTTTGGTGCGGTGTCGCACCGTCAAACAACGTTGCCAGTTCGGGCTGCCATTCAGGTTTTCCCATCTGCATAACTGTAGATTAATAATACCCGGGTTGTCACGGCGGGTCGGTGGCCAGCTGCAGTAGCTCAATGAAAATCAGTGGGATCCGTCGAATCGACCTAGTGGGTTCAAACAAGGAGGCTGTTGCAGCTATGTAATTATGTTTCACTCTCAGTAGTATCCCGAAGTATCATATCAAACAAAATAAGAGCGTCTTGACTTTGCAATTAGGTGACCACTGGGCGTTGGCCCACTGAGGGAGGGAGATTGTACCTGATTATATGTCAGATTCGGACAAGTATTTGGTACAATACTATAAGAAATGATATCCAAGAGTTCCTCCCCAGCTTGGACTCGAACATGTAGCCGTTTCGCTTGAAATTGTATCCCAAGAGCCCCAGTGTTGGTGCGTGAGAACAGAATCAAATGACAACGTTGCGCAACGGTGTAAAACCGTCAATAACCCGCACCGCCTAGGATTCGGATTGCTGACACCGATCCGCACCGATCCGCACCGGAACAGCACTAACGTCGCTGTTCCACTTGAAGGCAAATATTTGGTTTAGAGGTAAACAAATAGATGAGATTAATCTTCTCCCCAACCCTTACTCCATCTTAGTATTATCTTGCCTGATGCTTAGCATGGGTGTCTCCGCTGCATACATGTCTACTGCAATGACGCTTGTGTTGTGCCTCAGCCCCTCTGATTCGAGCTTCGTACGATGTTTGGAATATCTAAGAATAACCTGTTGTTTGTTTGGTTCCAAACCAAATATTTGCTTCGAGCGGAACGGCGGTCGCCGGTCGAGCTCAAGTTGTGTTGTCAATCTGAATTCGGCTGTACTGACGGAGATATCATGCAAAGTGGTTCCGCCGGGTTACTAGGCTGTCGTTTGGTGATTGCAAGCATGACCCTCTTACTAGCTGTGCACTGACTTTTCACCAATTTCTTGTATTCCAAGTTTACAAAGGGGTCGGATCAAGTACTCGCGCCATCTATGTATTGTCATTTCCGCCAAGTCGCTCACCAGCGATCCTCCATCCCCCAGGTCGCGCCCCATGATTTCTGGGCTGTGCGTTAGGCACATCGATTGTGGCTCGAGGATTAAAACCTGCGCCTGCTGCGACGGTTGTAGATATCCCCATGGTCTCCTCAGGTTGCCTATCCCGTCTTAGCATTCCTCTGCTGTGTGTCCACATCGCACGTGCGTTCACATTCATACCAGGGAATCTGTCACAGTGTGATGATCTGACTGTAACCTGGACCGGTGAGCAACACAAACAATCTTTGTTAAATGTGGTTAACATCCTGGAAAATCTAGGTGGAAGTCCACCATTTAAATTGTTGATGACTCCGGTAAGGCGCGGTTGGATCAGCAACCCTCCAATCCACTAAAGTAGTGACCTTAGGTTTTTGGGACACCTCGAAATGTGATAATTCCATCCAGCTCCTTTTCCAACGGAAAAGGGTCATTTTCTACCCAACTTCCGTTTCCTCAAGGCCAGCAAATGGTTTTAACTATGTCAGACGAAACTGGTTTCGGGGCTGGCGGTTCCACCGCTTTATTGCAAGTCGAGGCACCGCATGGTATAGACTGTAACACTACAGATCTTGGTGAGGATGATTTAAACCTATTTTATATACACGTATTCACTTATCCGAATTCTAGGAGTCGCGTTTTCCTTTGAGCTAAATAGCGGTCTGCAGCAGTGCAGGTTCGGATGACTATCCGCTCCTGCGGTTGTGTACTCATCAGCGCCATTAGACCTTACATTTTTGGCGACTATTCTGGCGCGGTTCAACCAGTGACCATTATGGTGAGTCTCGTAGGTACTTCCTACCCGCGCGGAGCTAAAAAAATTATGCAGGGTATCATACCTGGGGGGAGCTCGTTTGTCTTAAACCCTCCCATAGGTCCAACGACTTTTACATGGATTGACAATATCACCGCTGATTCCTCTGTTATATTCGTAATGGAGGATGCTCAGGGGAGGGCTGGGGGAAGTTCAGAGGTGATAACGGTTGCCAGTTCTGGCGATGCATCTTGTCTTAATAATGCTCCACTCCCATCTACTTCCGGAAGCACATCACCCGCCACAACGCCCATCCTAAACGCATCCCCCGCCGCTGCATCCCTCTCTAGCACATCCCCCGCCCTCCCGAGTACCGGGTCTGGTGCTGCGTCAACACCTACTAATCATAACACACTCATTGCCATCATCATCGGAAGTGTTTCCGGTGCCTTCCTTGTTGTGCTCTTGGGCCTCGGGATATTTTACCTGAAGCGGAGGCGAGGTTGGAATTTTGGGTCAAGCTTCGGGAAGAAATTTGAAGCACCTACTATAGCCCCTTATAATCTTTTCCACACCCCCAGCACGCACTCCCGAGCACATAAACCCGCCGCCCACTCTTCCACGCCGGGAAACTGGAATAACACTAAACCGCCCCCCAGTGCTGCGTCGCCCGACCTGCACGATCGTGTCTCGGCGTACTCACAACGCTCGCTGCACCACCCTGAACTACCTCAATACCATTCACCTCTGGACCGTGACCCTCCTTTTCAACCACCACTAAGCCGCATCACCGTCCACATGGACTTGGAAGGGCATTTGCATTCAACGCTGAGGGAAGCGGGAGGCGTGGAGTCCCCCCACAATACTCAGGGATAGGTGGTATTCCGGGAGCGATTGGTTTTCCCCCGGCATGGCAAGAAAATGTCTTACAATTCGTTGCTTGATTCGATTGGTCCAGCTGGCCTGTTTTTAGTCCGCTTGTCACACCAGTTTGGACTTGGCCGACTATTATTCTACTAAGAACACTTCAAGGTCCATAATAATTGTATTTTATAGATGTATGGTCCTGGCCACTGAATGGCAGGGATGAATCGATGGCGACCTACACAAATTGGCAATCACAGATTTGTTTTGACAATTCAGACTCTCAGTTATGGCGTGGAAATTTAAATATCCATGTATGGTACGAGTCGACCGATTCGCGCTAGCAGTCCAGGGCGCGCCCTTATAGCAACTGCGATTTGCTCTCATGTCGCGGCTAGCGCTAGTCAATTTGAATCTGCGGGTCTAGCGGCTAAGAGCTTCACGGGACTAAGTCCGGCCGTTTCAGCCCAAGACTGACTATCAAGGTCAATCAACGAGGGACGAGTGGCGTCATCAGCCTTCGAATCGTCCTCCACTGTCAACGAACTTGTCGGTGACTCAGAGTAGTACGATGCTCTGATAAGAGGGGTTATATCATCCTCGTTGAGAGGTATCCCAGGTATAAGCATGAGACGCGAGTCGCCAACAACGACGCGGCCGACAGATGTGTGGCTGATCATGTCGCGGATGTGGGAGATCGTGAGCGACCTAGATGCAAAGAGGGAGACTGCACCCAAGAACGCAACCACCCAAATAATGAATAACAGTATTGCAGGGATAGCGAAGGCGAGCTGATATGAGATAGACGACTGGAAGGCTGCGACGGCGAGCTGATTGCTGGTCGCATTGCCCACCATGTTGTTCGCGACAATATCGGTCCATATCAGGTTCCGTATTCTCGCGGGACCATTGATTGAATCATTCTTCATTATTGATTCAAATTTGTGAACCAAAGCATAGTTCCCTTGTCCGTTGTAAATGCCGTTGGGGATATAAAGGGCTGCAGGTCGATAGGAGTCAGCCCAGGCCGCTGCGGGAACAGTATCCGGAGCGCCCGCATTAACAGTACCCCAGGTGTCACTCGCCCCAGCTGGAACATAGAAGACTTCGCTGCGAATAGTGGAAAGTGACGGATCATCCTCATAAGAATCGTCTACATGCCCCATAAAAGATCAATATTGGTGATGTTGAAGGATGCCCTTTCCGTCGCCCAAAGTACCGGTTCGCTGGTGTTACGACGGGTGATACGCAATTTGCTCAGATCGGGTTGACCGTCGAAGGAGAAGGTGATATTCTGTATGCGTGCTCGCGTGACACTGGCACAGGTGTACAAGCTTTGTGTCCAAATTGAATTATCATCCGACAATCGAGAATCACCACCATCCGACCTCTCGGGTGTCCCTGCAAACATGCCGCAGTGGACGCCAGTATTTGTGATATTTGCTTCGTCACCTCCACCATAGCCGGCGCATATAACATCCGCATCGACATTCGCAGAAATATTTTGGGGACTTGCTAAATAAACGAGCTCAATAGGCCCCATCTGACCCGGCGTAAGACTTGGCCCTGTTAAATTCCTATTCAATGGGAATGTCCGTCCAACGTAGTAGGTCTCGTCCTGGGTCAAGTTATTCAAGATGGCTATGGCGAAGCCGTTGCTCATGATTGCGCCTCTGAGTGCGTTTTCGTATATGTTCCCGCTTTGTCCGTTCCGTGATATGTCGGGGAATTCCGCCAAATTAGCGAATCCACCCCTATCCGTCAGATTAAAGTAGTCTGAGACACGACCACTTTGCAGGGTGTAGTCTATCGTGAGGTTGGAACTGACACAGGATGTGACCGGCTCCAACCACAGAACATCCTGGGACCACTCCCCGCCGTGGCTCAACTCAGGGAGTGTATGATTCCAAAAACCAATTCCAGGGGATTCGGCTCGGAGGTCAACAATTAGCCCTTCAACAGCAAAGATGTCGTCCCGAAGAATGAGTGATTCGAGAATAGTGAATTTCGCGCCCAGCAGGGAGCCATCGTAGTCATCCAAATGATAGTACTGGCGGAATTGCATCCCAAATGGGCCGTATGGTGTACTGGAAAATATTTTCACCCTCGAAGGGGCGATTTCAAATAGTGAAGCATTTCCATTACTCTCACTCCCAGGGCATGGAACGTGATCCACGGCACCGCAAACACGGGTATGAGAATACTGATCGCGAGGGGAAGTGGCAAGACCTATCGGTGAGGTGTCAGGGACATATGAAGCACCGATGAGCTTTGCAGGTGACGATGATAGCGACCCATCTTTGAGACCCAAGGGAGTTACTATGCCTATCACGGCTATCAAAACCCCAACGAATAATGTAAATGTAGAAAATCCAGAGCCACGCCAACTGGCGCCTTGAGATGGTGCTGAGTTTGTTCGAAGGAGTATAGGCCAAAGTGATGAGTGAAGGGTGCGAGTGATGGAAGTCCAAGCGATGGCAGTATTCAATGGTGGTATCATGTAGAGGAGAAGTGCGACGAGGGTCAATCCCAGAGTGTATTGAATGAAAGTAATTGCGGCATTGATACCCGTTGCTGCCTGTGCGACCGTGATGTGAGCTAAGGAAACCATATTCCTTCTCAGGAACTATGTCAATTTTCACAATCTTAGTGGTGATGATGCTTGAACAACCTACCTGTAAGGGGTTGCTCCGACTTGTTCAAAGGATAGGTTGCATGTCAACTTATATATTTTTCCGTTCAGAACCTAGTAAAGAGTACTTTGGGTTTGATATTGATGCAACGGGTGCCCTACTTCCGGAATCAAAGACTCTTGTTCCCTAAAAATAATTCAGGAGAAGCTTATAATAATAAAGGAACCACGCGCACCCCAAGGTGTTGTAGGACTTACTTATTAAAGGTCGCCTCCGGTGGCGATCAACAGCCAGCTTATCCTCGGAGTCCAGCTAAAGCAAACAAACAAAATAAACGGTACCAATGTCTTTGGGAGCTCGACAGAAACTCGATTATAATCCGACCTTAGAGCTCGAGTTATATATCTGTCGGGCAGCTGCCAGTCAAGAAGGTCTGGCACGTGTGGGATCGATATTTTGACAGATGGGCCTTGTCAAGCAAGTTCTGAATAATAGGGTCATGGTCATTTTGTTATGACATGTTGTTGATAGACAGACCTGGGAAAACTATGGGCATCTGGAGCGACACCAGTTGCCTAGTATGGTATGTATCTCCCAATCCCAATCTTTTCTTAGCACCCGATGTCCATGGCGCGTTAGGCCTACAGTGGGGTGCACGAGTGTACTTAAGGTACCAAATTGCACCCAACTCGCATCTCTCGGATGTATATACCTTACCACCCAATCCAAAGTACGAGCGTGCCGTACCATGCAAATACTAGCCTCTGCGGGCACTTTCGTTGCTAAGTTAACGCGGCCCTCAGCGAACCCAAGGTCGGCATGTCTGAGCCCCATGCTGCGGTGCGGATTGTCTCATTGGGGAGGCTATCCAGAGCGAGCATCGCCTATTCAAGTCCCGACGTGCAGCTGGAGTCGCAGGATGGGTCTTCAAGATCATTGGCTCCCCGGAGGACTCGGAAATGGCCAAAAGTTGCGGGAAAGTCCTGTCATGATAACCTGTGGAAGCGGTGGCTGTAGTAACATTATGGGTTCGTCCACATCCCCGAAGAAAACCAAGCGAGGACCACTACTAGGCAGGTAGAGTATCCAAAATGAGACTGAACCTTCAAGTTGTGAGCCCATTATGATACCCCATCATGTGCCATGCTCGCATGACCTACCCAGGAGATCTTGTAGATTGTGGCGACGACGACCAAGAACTTGCGCGATAGTAATGGTAGTGGCAGTTACTAGGAAAAATTTAACCATGGTTGTGGGACGCACCCCTACAAGTATTACGTATTATCACCCATAAGAGCCTCCTCTTTGGCTTTTGGATGAGCATCTGAGTAAAAAGACGACCATAGCAACACTAGGAGCATTTGGCTACATCTCCAAAAGGAATCTAGCTATACTAGCACCCCAATTCCAAAAAACATCCGAGAAGAAAATGTCTCCGTGGCCTAAACTTTACACTATAGTCAATTAAAAGTGCGTAATATTGCTGGAGTGACGGTAGGTTGTTTAAAAGCCAATATATATACCGAAGGATGGAGGGACTTGCATCGCGGTTAGCAATCCAACTTAAAGTCGGTCGGCCCAGTAGCCGTGAATTTCACAAAACTAAGTCCAGTCGTTTGGGCCCAGGATTGGCTGTCGAGGTCAATCGAGGGAGAATGAGCGGCGCCATCATCCTGCGTCGAATGATCCCCCACCATCAACGAGCTTGTCAGTGAATCAGAGTGCGGTGTTGTCATAAAAGGGGTTGAATCATCCCCAGCGGCAGGCGGCCTGCGTGTGACCATGAGGCGTGAGTCGCCAACAACAACACGACCGACA
>JADNYI010000438.1:0-26932 GCA_015501065.1 Infundibulicybe gibba | reverse complement strand
AGAGACCTAACCCAGTGACCAAGGCGCCTGCAGGTATTACGTTTCGAGTATAAGCTGCTTTTATGACTCTCTGTCGCTTCCTTACCTATGGTTTTCCGCCTCGAAGGATGTCTATTTCCGTTTTGCCCATGAATCAACTTGCGGGTGAATAATATTGCTGGTCGGATCCGAGGAACTTTAGTTGCCCCGCATGTGCAACTTCTCCTGGGAATGGCACGCATCGTGTATGCCGCCACTGCTGCGGTGCACATCGAAATTACGGGCTGAATCGAACACAGTGCGTATTGAATAGCCCACGGGCGTCAGGAAAGCGTACATATGTCGATGATTATCTTCTCAGGCGGTAGGTATCCCTGTGCTCGTCGTCAACAATGACACATGCAAGAACTGCACGATGCATATGATTTCTCACCCTCGGTTCCTCGCTGACCAATGCCCACTTTCGCCCAATTGCTCGTAAATGCAGCTGGTTGGCCCAGGACATCCCAGATGGTTGGGCAATCGGTCCGACTGCGGGGGGTACCGCTGGAGCCTTCTCTATGACTGGTCTGCTCCGGTATGCGCCTCGTCGCAAAAAAGCTATTTCCTTTTGCTTTGAACGTGAATCATACAGCTCATCGGATCCGAAGCACTTCGACAATTGTTCCCGATAATATATGCATTTATCAGCGTCATGGCGCCCAGCAGACAGCGGGTAGCTGAATCGAACCTAGCGGATGACGACATCCCCAAAAAATATATTAGTATGTCATGTAGCATATGTATATGTCCACACTCTCCCATGCACCGGGATGCACAGAACCCGGTAATAGGCACTGGGTTGTGATGATTATGGATTACCACCGCTCGTGCTTCCATTCCCGGACTAGGTAGAGTGCCCGAGGGTGCAGAAAGAGATGCGGTTGTAGACTTGAAGATATGATCTTGGTGCATTACAGCCTCATTTCGCCGCTTCGGAAAATTTCGGGGTTTGATCTTCACAGCTCGACCGACCCGACAGTATCTGAGATGATGCAAATGGACCATCCATAACCATTTGCATTTGGGCGTATTTCGGGCACGTTTGCCATTGATCAGAGTCGCACATGCGTGTAGACAGTTTTAGAAGATTGTCACTTGCATTCCAGGGTGGCAGGTATACCTAGATCCTAGGTTTCACACAGGCTCGTGCCGACGAGACTTGCTCCAAATCTTCTTTGCTGATGCACACCATTTTTGCGCAATCGGGGTGAGCACCACAACGGAGCACGATGCGATATCTCCTTGCTTATTGCGATAGGGCCTAAATTTTTTACTTTTACGCCAGGATCGCCAGATCTCCATTGGATTGGCATCAGGAATGCGATGTGTTACGCCGATAACAATAGGTTTGACATTCTGCGGACGGGACGGACCAATGCGGGAAGATAAGAAGCCCTATACAGCAGAAAAGGAAATGCGTGGAAAACAGCGGCTTGATATTTCAACAATGTTGGCATCGCACCGAAACTGGGACACTCTCGGTGTACTCCCTTGGCAATTGTTGCTTCTGCTTCCTCTCACCTCAGCACTAATTCGAGTGCTGCATACCATAACAGCGTGTTCAGTGTCGCCTTCCATTCCCAATCTCCTGCGCACCCCTGGTTTCCAAAACCTGCTTGTGACCAGCCGTCCTTGTTCAGGCCCGATAATAATATGGCCCATAGCAGCATGGCAAGCCCTTCCTCGCCCCCTCTATTAAGTCCATCCCAGGAACAAACTCTCGATGGCGATGGTATAACTCTATCATCCCACCACTACCCCACCTCACGCACATCAGACCACGATATGGGCAAAGACAGGCCACGTCTCGAAATCTTGCTCGACTCGCAATGTCTCTTCCTCAGAGGCGCAGGCGCCGATACCGAGCCCGTCCGCCTTTCAGGGCATGTTGTCCTCTCCCTCACAGAGTCCACCTCCATCAAAGAGATTACACTGCAATTCCGTGGAAAAGCATATTTACCAGTTCCCTCTCACGATACGTACGTACTCTGCCCCTCTTTCCATTGTTTGGCATGTGAATCAAGTGCTTAGCATGACACTTTCTACGGCCCCCAAGCTTATATCATCTGCAATCATGAATGGTCTTTCCTCGAAGGCGAGAAAAAGCATAGTCACACCCTCAAAGCCGGCCGTCATTTCTTCCCCTTTCAAATCCAAATCGGCGGCTCGCTCCCATCGAGCCTCAGCACGCATGCCCTCGGCGGAGCATCTGTGGCGTACAAGCTGCGCGCCCATGCTGTGCGACCAGTCCTGAGCCACAACCTGCAGGCAATGGTGCCTGTGTTCATCGTGCGGTCTTTCGTGCCCGAGGCACTCGAGTACCAGCAGAGCCTTGAGATCGAGAACACCTGGCCGGAGAAGATGATGTATTCCATCATGATCCCGCACAAAGCGTGGGCCATTGGCGACAAGCTCACTGCGCTTGTAAAGTTTTCCCCCCTATCGAAGGGCGTACGTATTCTCAGCGTGGCGACGACGATACACGAGACGACAAAGGTGTACGGCCGCCATGGTCGCCAGGAGGCAACCCGCGTCGTTGCCACAGTGAAGCACGAGATCTCCGCCGGGAGGGCCGTGGAAACAGAGGGCAACGGGCGCCCCCTTCGCTCACGGTCACGCAGCCAAGCGAGCGTGACACCTCCCTCCCCACAAGCGAGCAGTTCCTCATCGTCTACACTGTTCGACCCTCCATCAAGCGGCTCGACATCCGGTCCATCCCTCGACGAAGTGCCGGAAGATCCAGAGCAAGGGCAGGATGACATTGTGACGTACCTCTCGCTTAACGTGCCCCTAACTGCTACCCCAACCCACGCCCCGGAACCCATCATCGTGTCGCACCGCATTCGCTGGAGCATTATGATCCGCAACGCAGACGAGCACGTCTCAGAGCTGCGCTGCTCACTCCCATTGCATATCCTTGACTACCGCCTCCTCGACGAAGCTCGGTCGCACACCGCCGCCACCCGTCGTCTTCTGATTGGCGGCCCAGAGGTCCCGCTAGAAGAGTCTGAAGACACTGAGCTCCCCAGCTACATGGCGCACATACGCGATCGCGTCGCGAACATGTTCCTCCCCGAATCTTCCACCATCCGCGTCACGAACCCATGGATCTCCGCCGGCGTCAGCCCTACAGTCGTCAACAACGGCCAAGTGCCCTCTCCGCGTGGTCCCGCTCCCGTTCCGGCGCATCGTCCCCCCTGGAGCCCACGCCCCCACTGCACCTCCCACACGAGCCCGGGCCGGAGGACACCCGACCCCTGGATTGGATCAACTCCGAGCTCTTGCTCTCACTCTCGCTCAACGAGCAAGCGCTCGAAGACTCGCCTCCCGACTCGGCCTCGGGCACGCGCCCTCAAAGCAGACTCACAAGCCGCCGCGCGAGCCGTGCGTGCAGCCCCGAGCGCCACACCACCGCGCGCGCGTCCGGGGAGAGACCTATGTGCACACGGGGCACGCCGCGCGCGACGCACCCCCCATCCTCGAGGCCACGCTTAAGCCCGTCGCATCCATGGCCCCACTGTGGCTCCCGCGCTCGTCGTCGCACATGTACCCCGCCGCAACGCCGCCACGTGTGCTGCCCCACGGGCACCAGCGGCAGAACTCACATCCGCGCGTGGCGGCGCCCCACACGGATCCGGAGGCGGGGAACGCACTGCTGCATAGGGCCTTCACGGAAGTACCGGGGTATGCGGTGGCGTCGCGCGGGTTTATTGGCGGCGTGCCGCCGCTGACCAGCATGCGCGGGCTGCCGTCGTATGAAGAAGCTGCGCGGTCGCATAGCGACTCGAACCTTGCCGCACACTTCGCTCCTGTGCGGACATCCCCCACTTAGTTTTTTTAGGGTTATGGATAGACTTATTTTTGCATTTTATTGGATCTTATGCACACTGCTAGAATATATGTGTATCTGTTGCTAAAAGTACCACTCCTCAGCTGCTCTTCCCGGCTGCACTGCTGCGCCCGGTGTAATATATTTATGGGTCACCACTCCCAGTGATATGTCGGATAGATGATGTGCTACTCATGCATATGCATACGTGCTCAAGCTCGCCCAGTGTAATATCTTTGTGAGTCACCCCATGTACATCAGGTCCTGCATCCATTTGACAATCAAATAATAATTATAGATCAGGTATATACACTGTGCGCTCGAGATAGGTTCGGAAGGTTTCTACATTAGATGCTTTACTAGGTCTATACCGTCAAGGGTGTGAATATGCCACTGGCGGTGCCAATTACTTCTGCTCATCTTTCTGCTCTTCGATTGTTTTCATCATCCACGGCTCGGCCGTGACGAACTGCGCAGTAGGAACACCAAGCTCGAACAGGCGGGCAACAACGGCAGAGAAGCTATGATAGTCGTTACAGGGGCACGGGTATGTCTATGAAGAAATGCTCACTCTCTGAAGAAGAGCTCGTTGTCGTCAGCGTATGCCCGGGCGAACTTCTTGAAGCTCTTATCCTGGATGAGGACGTAGTCGGTCCTGCATGCGATTAATAGGGATAATAAACCTGAAGGTAGGATGGACTCACGGGAGCATCATGAGCGACCTCGTTCCTTTGTCTTCCAGCTGCTTGGGGCCACCCCATTTCTTCCACACCCACCTAAGAGAATGTTAGACTGTATTAGTGAGGAAGGTGGTGTGTCTACTTCTCATCAAAGAGAAGCTTGAAGAAATCGTTTGTCATGGTGGTCGGGGAGAACGTCCAGGGCCCCTCAAATCCAGAACTGGACGGAAAAAATCTCAGAATCTCGGTTACAAACGTGGCAAGGATATTCACCGATCATGGTGACAGCGGCCGAGAGCATGGGCACCGGAGAGAGCGACGATTTCTTGGTCATTGAATCTATGACGGCATTAAATTCCTTGACGAATAAACGAACGAATGAAGTACCCCATGCGACCGAAGATCTAGTGACAAGAACCCATTAGTCGACCGCAACCCATGATCCGGATTCCGGAAAGTCTACTCACATTCCTCAAATGGTCCGCACCCTGGGTAGCGTCTGGCAAGCGACCATCAGGGGTCGCTTGCTCAGACACGCCATCAATCCGTCCAGGGCGCCACGGAATTTTGGGGCCCGCCATTTCCTGGTAGCGGTTCATCCTGACACATGAACATCTAAGCGACCACATACCTGGATGGCGACGACACCGCCAAGGGTCCACAGGTCGCCGTAGCTGATCCACGAATGTTCCTGTTTGATTTTCTCCATCAGGTTGCGGGCGACGTGGAGACCGGCGTTGGCGCCGTGGAGAGACTCGGGCGCGAAGCGCATGGTGGCGTAGTTGCTGCCGCGGATGAGTAACGGGCTGGGCACATGGTGTTGCGCCGGACGTACCTTCCGCCGGTCTTGGTTTCTTTATCATATGTGCCCGAGCTGTGCCATGCCAAGCGCAGGATGACGGGGCCATAGGAGCCATCTAAAATTTTCAGTGAGTCATCCAGGATGATGTAGCACATGATATAATTATCAACTACCATCGTAATCACCAGCCTCTTCGATGAGCCCAGCGATCCTATTATACACCTTTGGTGGATGAGCATGCGCCATGGGCGCAATACATGTCACAGACCTTCTGGTAGTCCTCTTTGGATGGGGTGAAGTGGGCGCCCGCCTTCACTGCCTGAGCCGCCGATTTGGCAGTGGTGGTCGCATCATCCCCAGTGGTAGTGTAACAATAAACCAGGAAAGCGCCGACCGCGACGGAGCAGCGCCTGCCCATGGCTTGACATTGAACTCAGACTTGGGCGCAGGGGGGCGCAGTCGAGAGCCCCTATATGAGGTCCGCAGCGGAGCCCGTGCGATTGGGACATAAAGTTTCGGAGAGACGCACGGAGGAGGGAGAAGGACATGTTGGCAGTCGATGAGCACAATCAGCAGTTGGGAGCTGTTGGAACACAAAGAAACCGGGGTGAGTAAGTGAAATGAAAATAAGAAATCCCGCAATAAATAGAGCGACCGAGACCGTGTTGAGTAAGATATCGCATCTGGGCGCCAATCACGGGAGGCTTTATCAAGCTATCTGCTCGGTCGGTAACGATCTATGTCGATGCTGGATCAGAGAACTGCCAGTGTGTTTTGAGGAAAACGCGCTAGATATGCCCAACGGATATGTCGAAGCTATTTTTGTCGTCTGCTGAATGAAGTTCGAGGCTGAGAAGAAGGCTTGGCTGGCTTAGAAATCTCTCCTATTCTCTGGTCACGCGATCCTAATATAGTCTCGGAATGTGTGGAAACCCAAGCTGACCGCCAAGCGCTAATTCACTGACTGAACCCCACTGAGTCAGGCTCAGGAATGTTATGGACAGTCTTAACCCACGTGACTGAGTGCCAGACGTCCAAAATATATAGGACCAACAAAATTCAAAGCCAAAGTGACTCAAACCCAGTCGCCATGTATGGCGTGTATATCAATATATCATCTATCATTCATTCTGTCGTGCTGCATTATTCAGAAAAATATGCCACCGCCGTGAGGTTCCATCTGAGTAATCACGTAAGCCGAGATCGGCGGCGGCGCAGTACTGATGCGCAACAGCAATATGGCGTGCGTTGCACTGAGACAAGATTGGAACGCAGAGACAGAGACGGCTGTTGTGCACCGGGTGAGACTCCGAGCGCAGGATGTGGAAGCCTGTGGTGCTCGGACGGTTGTAGAGGGCGCGGGCTGGACGGAGATGACCCGCCGCAGCAGGTGAAGGTATTAATGGCGCAGGGCCAGCGGTGGTAGGCCTGCTGGAAGTGGTCGCGGCAAACGAGGACGGGCGGAGTAGGTGATATTTGGACAGCACAGGAGCGGGACCCGGGTGTAGGTGAAATGAGGGTTTATGTGCGGTTTGATGTGTCCGTGTAACCAGCTTCAGCTGATAGATTCAGAGCGGCAGAAATCTTTGAGTGGACTGGACGAAGAGCGCATGTTGAGAAGGCTGTGCAGCTAACAGGAAAGCGCGATAGGGCCAGCGACAATGCGCAAAAGTTTCAACGCGGCTGGTGGGCGGATAGCTTGTCCGATGAGATTTGAGAGCGGCCATCGTTTGAGGAGCAGACTAATCAGCAGAGGTTGCGATGTCGCGACTGCAAATGGGAAAAGCGACGTTGGGTCGTGTTTGGTCCCGACTCGGGAAACAATTACAGTGCGTCCAGGTGCTTGACTTGCTACTACTGGATATTGTGTTGAGCCTTCGAGTCCCCTACTGCGCTACTGCGGAAACCCGTCTGTGTCCTGGTCAACCCGTTTTATGTCACTATGTCAGTCTGAGACTTTGAGTCATCCACTCCACGGTGAAATTTTCTGACTGACACCTTGCACTCTTGAAGCCAAAAGTCATCATCAACTTCGAGTAGCTGTGTACTATGGGGCGTCCCAGTGATTTCACCCTTTCATTGGAGGCTGGTAGTGCCATAAGGAGATATCGGAACATTTACAGGGCACTGATTCAACACCCTGGTCTATACATGTCAGTGGACTCTCAGTGGATTCTATTATTATAAGCTATACTGATTGGAATATCACCACGATGACAGATTGTAACACAGACTGAGTCGTGTGCTGTGACGGGACCTACAAACCTGGTTACCCAATATTGAGGCAGTGTTCAGATTGACACGCGCCCCTTCAGCGCTTCAGCGCCTTTAAAACCCTGACTAGTATCGCCTTTTCAAGAGGCTATAAGTATCCACGATTGGGAACTTTCTGAGACCCGCAAAAAACAGAAACATGCACTCTTCGTGGGCAGGTGCCTGGCCTGGTTATTACCAGAACCCCCATGTTTATCAGCCCTACATCCCGGCGCCAGTATACGGTGACCCACGAGCAGCCTGGGATCACAGCCCACCCCCTCCTCGTACGTTCAGCTATTTCTGCGAAATGGGCTCCCTCCTGACAATTTGATCCCCACTTAGCTGCATCGTCGAAATATCCTAATCTCAATCCGATCCTTGCTAGTGATACAACACTACTACGCTTTGATATCAAGAAAAAACCTCGAAACGAGATTAATTCAAACACATACTACACAAATCGACACCTCCCCGCAATCTATCCACCTGTGACTAAAGTCCGATTAATCTCCAAATCGTTCCCTTGGTCGGTTGAAATCCCCTCACGAACCGCGATTACCTGCGAAGATATATGGGACGCACTCTACGCCACATTCCAGCAGCCTATCGCCGATTCGGAGTGGGGGTTTATCATCCACAGTAAGAAACAGCGGGAGGTGGTTGAAAGAGCGGCCAAAAGGCGAGCGGAAACTGATGGCGACAAGAAGTTGAAGCGGATTGATTATCTTGGGGATGCGACGTTCTTCAAGGGGCTGGAGAAGGATGAAGAGTTTGAGAAACTTCGGCCGCTGCCAGGCTCAGAAAAATGCGAGGATACTTGGGTTGTTCGGTTGGGGTGAGGGACGTTCTCGAATGGCTGTTCTATTTTTCTTATATACGGTTTAATGTGTTATCATGTACTCCCCCCTGTACTAGTAGAATGATATATTTCTAGGACAGAGAATCGATCGGCTTTGTGGGGAATCTAGACATACCGTGACGATCCATCGATCACCACACATCGACGCGGTGATCCGGAGTCCGGGCCGTGCCTATTTGTCAGCACGACAAAATATTGTCACGTTCGTCGTGACATTTTCATTTCTGAATATCTCGCGTCTCCTGAGGTCTCCTGGTGCTGATCAGAGTGGGGTTCCCGGTTCGCCATTGCACCATCACAAGCAGGTGCCA
This sequence comes from Infundibulicybe gibba, assembly GCA_015501065.1. Lineage (NCBI taxonomy): Eukaryota > Fungi > Basidiomycota > Agaricomycetes > Agaricales > Omphalinaceae > Infundibulicybe > Infundibulicybe gibba. The sequence continues at coordinate 18,174 of JADNYI010000438.1, read as the reverse complement.
TTTCTGGGAGAATTGTATAGATAATGGTCTCATTTCAGTAGGCGCCCAGTGAACTCTTCTCATCCGTGCCCAAAAGCTGACCTCGGCCGTCCAGATGTCATGGTTAGCATTTTATATCATCCAGAGCCTTCGATCTTGATTTCGACCTTCAGCCTGCGGGGATGTCGTAAAAAAGCCGAAGCTCGATCAGCATCGAGGGCGCTGCCACACTGGCTTCGATTGCATCGACTGCCATACCACGTTTAATACGCCTGGAGACTACAAAGGCCATACCCAGTGTATCAGCGAGGCAGAGAAATACCAAAAGACCCTGTACAAGGGACCGAAAGGTGTACGAGAATCGCAGCTTTTTTGAGATGACCTGAATCTGACCGATGATCAGGCCGTGGCTGCACCGCGCAACAACTATCCGCCATTACCTGCCAATACCGCGCCCCCGCCGGCCCGGGGGTGGCAGCAGCAGCAGCAGCAGCGCGGCCGTGGGGGCTATGGGGGCGGTGGATGGGGTAGAGCCCGGCCCTCTGCGACTGGCGCGAACGACACGCCTCTAGGAACACCCCTGCGGAACTCACCACTATCCTCCCCGAAACCTGTAGTTGCTGAGCCAGCTCCTGTGCCAGCTCCTATACCATCTTCCGCACCAGCCCCCAGTCCACCAAAAAGTGAAAAGAAACGAAAACATGTGGATGAAGCCCCAACGGTATAAAGTTTTCCATTATTGATTTTTCCACATTCTGACACGCATTACTATTAGACTTCGGATCTGAGCAATGGGCATGCTGTGAATAAAAAGGCGAAGATTGACGCCGCCGAGGAACCGCCCGCCATCGATGCATTGGAAATAAGCAAGAAAAAATCCAAGAAAAGTAAAAGCGATGGTGAGAAGAAAGAGAAAGAGAAAAAACGGAAAGAGTCGCAGGAAGTTATGAGCGACATCGCTGAATCCAATAAAAGTAAAAGCAATGGTGATGCGAAGAAAGAGAAGGAGAGGAAACGGAAAGAGCCACACGAAGCCACGAACGGTATCGCTGAACCTGATGGCGACCGACCGATAGATATCGATACATTGGAAACCAATAGGAAAAAATCCAAGAAAAGCAAGAGCGACGGCGAGAAGAAAGAAAGAGAAGAAACGGAAAGAGTCACAGGAAACTACGAGCGATATCGCTGAATCCAATGGCGAGCAACCTGTAGAGAAGGTCAAAAAACACAAAAAGCAGAAGCATTCTGCGCCCGAAGCTGAGCCTGGGGCTGAGGAGCCCAAGAAAAAATCCAAAAGCCGCAGGGCGAAGGAAGACAAGGTCGCAGATGATATTGCGGCTGTTCAACAGGATGTTGCGGAGCAGGTCGAGCCACTGATAAGCGGGGAGCCTGCCCTATCAGAAAAGGAGAAACGGAGGAAGGAGAAACGAGAGAAGCGGGGGAAAAAAACATGAGTCAAAACTTGAAGAGGTTGGCGAGTTTCTGGTGGGGACATGGGTGTAGGAGCATTCATTTCGCTACTGTGGGTTCTGTTGTTTTCATATAGTGCTTAACAGTTATAGATTTCTTGCATTTGTGCGCATCATGTTATAAACCAAGCGGCTCTTGCTGGATTACGCCCCCCCTACGTCCGATACCCCACGAGTGAGCAAGACTGGGACAGGCAGGCTCGCGGAGCTGCCCTTGACGACAGTACAGCCTCGTATGCCTATGTCCATGTCGCGCACGCAAATGACAAGGAGTCCAGCGTTGACACTTCGGGATTGTCGGCCGAACAGCCTCGCACCCCGATGTTCAAGTTGATTTTAACATTCCCATCAGTTGAGTGGCCTCAAAATTCTTGGGAGGCGGAGCGGACGCGTGGTACCTGAGATGGCAAAATACGGCAAGAGAATCGCATGGTGGTGCGAGGGCGGCCCGCCACAGAGTGACAAAATCGGATATGAGGAATTACGATTGGACTTTTATACCCATGCCATACCAGCGTTTAACCAGCCCGTACTACTACGCCAGCACAACGATATTGTGGTGAGAACCAGGCGGGTCGACACCAGTATCGTGCAAATTAGGCCGCTTCAGGGGCTATGCATGGACAACACGTGGGAGATGGTATTATAATAGTACCTGTACTATCGATCTTCAGTGTATCACGACAACCATAATACTCAGCCTCTCACTTGCCCTCGCCCATCAAGTTATATTTCAGCATGCAGGCGATACAGGTATATTTCTAACAATTCCAGCCGCGTAACCTATTTAATAGGATACATAGTCGCACTATTGGGCAGTTCGTGACTATCTCAGCCCTGTAAGCATGGCGAAGGCTTCGTTCACGCCCATGGGATCAACTCAGCGATCGCTATTATAGGTCCTACGGGAGAGTAAATTTAAAGAGCACGGTCGCATTACGCCAGGTTCGTCGCAATCCCTATCATCTTTGGTGTATTGAATCGTTGATCTCTGGTATAGAGGAATTTGTCGCTGCGGGAGACTTCTTAGCATACAAGTTTCCTGTGTGGACATGGTATGTATTGATAACCCCTTTATCTCATAGCGTCTCACCCTTTGTAGGGAAAAAGGCGATCCAACGAAGGCACGGGACTACCTGCCAGGCGATAAGCAATACCTCGTCACACGAGGGGTCCCTTGCCTTCGCCGTGCGACTTCACTTGCCTACACAGATGCTGATGAAGATGCGGAACGACTCGTTTCTTTCGGAGAATCAACAGCCGCTGGTGGTGACGACTGGGTGGAAACCCATGCCGGCCGGAAGTCGACCATGGATTCCGCCGCAAACCCGGGCGAGATAGATGATATACCTGACCTAGACGCTCAAGATCCAGATTCTGTGGCTGCTGGGGTCGGATCTATGTCTCTTGGCTCTGCTGCTGCTGCGGCGGAGACCCCCGACCTGGACGATATTCCTGATATGGAGGAGGATGATCTTGAGGCAGGGGACGATGCCACTGCTGCCCCCAAGGTAGTCGCAAAACCGACCGTACTGGAGGCTAGGTGAGCCTGCGTTTTACTGCTCTAGTGTTCCAATTAACTAACAGTCCGAAAGTCAGGTGGATGTAGCCAAAGGAAACCTACTGCAAGTACGAACATATGATGTAATGATAACCTACGACAAATACTATCAGACCCCTCGCGTGTGGTTGATTGGCTATGACGAGGTGAGAGCCTACGCAGGTGAACCATTGGGCTTGGCTGATTCATAGGTAGAATCAAACCCCCCTCACCCCATCTCAAATATTCCAAGACATATCGGCAGACCACGCCAACAAAACCGTTACTATCGAGCCTTTCATACATTCTACCTCCCTACAAGCCGCCTCTGTGCACCCGTGCAAGCACGCTAGTGTCATGAAGAAAGTAATCGAGCGAATGAACAACAGCGTCGTAGAGGAGCAGCTTGCGCACCGGAAGGCATCTGCCCCTGGCACCGCCAGCAAGGAGCCGAAAAAGAAGTGGCCATTCAGCAGGAAAGTCAGTGGATCTGTGAAAGACGACAAACCAGCATCCTCAGCGCATCAATCGGAGGAGGAAGAGGTGGAAGGCATGCGGGTCGACTTTTATCTGGTGGTTTTCCTCAAGTTTATCGCTTCTATTGTCCCCACGATAGAAGTAGACTCAACAACCTCGTTCTAAACCGACGACATATGACATGCAAGTGTGGATACTCCCTTAATATGATGTACGCTACTTAGGAAGAGGATGTACATTACAACCTAGAATAACAGACTCTGACCACTGCCGCAATGAAGGAAATAATAAGGGGACCATCAACATTTCAGATGTAATTAATTTGGTGTTCAGGTTGAGCGGGGCAGGAACAAAAACATGAGTCGACCCAGGCTCGAACTGAGGACCTTCTGTGTGTTAGACAGATGCGATAACCAACTACGCCATCGACCCCATGAGGGGCTGGTATGAGGGTAGCCTCCAGTCCTACCTTCCCGAACCACCCATTCCTTCATCATCACGGCTGGCAGGAAGTTGAAGTTGGAACGGATTCAACTCAATAAGGCGACAATTCTGGCTCGTGGACTCAAGGTGTGATACATAAGCTGTGTGATAGCCAGCCGGGAGATGAATTAAGTAGATTTAATCAATTCGACTGCCGCCGCCGTGCCAGCGATACGCTCCAACTTGAACCAATCATATTTGGAGTAAAGGATTCGGCAGGTCACATCTGAAGTCTCGATTCCATCGTCCAGGAAGGGGTATGATATGAATTCCGTGAGGAACTGGGGATGGTCGGGTGGTCCGTAAAATATGAGGTTGCGGATTCCCCGAATTTTGTATCTGCAACTTTCCCGTTAGATGTATTCTAAGAGTTAATATAACCATTACCTCTTATAAAAGTGAAATCTTTCACTGATTAGTAAGAACGATTTTTGGTTTGTGAAGAAGGCTTGGCGAGCGCGAGATATCTCTTGGTTGGATGAGTACCTGTTGAAAGATTGGTAAGGGGCAGGACGGGACAATGGATATCACGACTGACTCAGACAAGACTGTGTAAGTAACGCCGGCCTGTTTTCTAAAGTAGTTTTGGACTCGTATAAAATCGAAGGATGAGGGTATGAATATGACTGTATTTGCGCTTTGCACAGCCGATTTTAAGACCTCAGGAAGGAGCTAGTGAAATGAGAAACTATTTAGACTGGGAGGGTGGTTTGAGTGTTTATTTACCTGGGAGGCGAAGTGATGGAACCGCTTTTCGGCTTCGTCCTTAGGGCTGGAGCAACCGAATGAGATAAAGTTCTGGGAAATTTTTTCTTAGCTTAAGGATCGGTGCAATGTCTTTGGCTTACGGGGGCGATTCCTTCAGGGATCTCGATTGGTGGCCAACGTTTTTCTGTCCTAATTTTACCGGCGCCATTTTTAAGGGAGGTATTGAACAAAGCACGGGTCTCTGGGGTTTCAAATGCGGATAATAGAATTGTTTGTCTAAGGTATGCAGCACTGTTCGGATGAAAATCAGCCAATTTTCAATGAATAATATTGGAATCACTTACTAGCCTTCGAGATACCATGGTTTTATGCGCGAGAAGTCCGTATTACGGGATTCTTTGGGTAGCAAATTCAGACTGGCGAAGACGAACTAAGGATGTTGAGAGAACACATTTCCTCGCAAATATCCATGAAACTAACTTTAATGTGCTCCCAATTCTGCATAGTCAGAGCATCCATTTGGTCAATGATAAGCATTTCAATTGAGGATAGGTAATCTGCGTTTCTGGAATATGGTTAGCAATAGTTTCGGCTCAGGGGCACGGGGAGTATGACTTTTCTTTCTCAATGGACCTTCGGAGCCCGAGTGGACTGGCCATTATTATATCGCATCCGTAAAATTCTGAAAACAATTTGACGCTCTTTCTGGTCATTTTGATTCCTATTCTAAAGTTGTCGTCGATATTTCCCTTAAATGTTTCAACATGATCCTGGGGGTACGTTCCAGGTTCCGCGGCGGCAAGCTTGTCAACGAATCCTGGGGGTAGGCCATACTCTGCCAAAAATCTTGAGTGGTTTTCGATTTGGAAACTCGAGGAAGGTGTATGGGATGAGAGGGCGCCGAACCAATCAAGTGCTGAGGATCTAAAGGGGAGTAGGATAAGTACAGATGGACGGGTAAAACCCTGATCCTGGACATCCTCTGGAGGGGGATCATTTGGGTTTGTTTTAGCGGCGTTGGCAAGACGTTCATTATTTTTCAGTACACGTCGCCGTTTTCTAAGCAATATATAGTTAAAGTGCGAAATTATCATGGTCCAGGTTCCATACTTTGTGATATGATTAAGGGCATGGAGAGTGACTGCCTCTTGGATCGAAGCCCTGCTTCCCTGATTAACGGAGGGCATATACAAGTCACGCCTTGATGACAATGTTGAAAGCAGAGTGTTTTGTAACTCGACATGGTCTGAAGCAGTAGATCAACAACGCTCAGATATACCACTTGGGTTTCGCACCATTGGGTTTGGTGGCTTGACGTGACTTAAATGGTTCTTTTAGTCGGTTGAGAATCTGAAGCTTGAGATCAGATCCTGGCCGTGAAGATTGAGAGACTCATTTGATACATCAATTTCTGGTTTACAAGAGATGTGTGATTCCCCGCTATTAGGTATAGATAGTATGGCCGATCCGAGTTTTCCAAGTTCTTCTTTTGAGGAGCTCCAAGCTAGCTGATCTACTAGAGTCTTGATTTTTTCGGAAACGGACGCCGATTTCGGCCCAAAATGGTGCTCATAGCGATCGGTGGAATCTATGGGGTATATTAGGGGTAGACTCATGGATGTAATGAAACCTGCCTTCGGGTTCGTCGTCATGTTGTTCCGCAGGAGCGGTATTGCTCACCGTGGTGGGTTGTGCCGCTGTTTCGTCTTGTATCTTGACTGATTTACGCTTGTTGAGCTTTTCAGACTGGGGGTGTTCTTCCGTGATCCATTTCCTCTTTCCAGACTTTGTAGCCGATACGTTTAGGAGAGTTAAGAGACGTGTGGTTGTGGAATTATCGTCATCCATACTTTTCCAGAACAAGCCTCCGTAGACTCGCTTGCCGTCGTTACTGTAGCTTTGTCCCTGTGTATTGTTTGTTGTGTAGCGGACTATGAAATCTGTGAAGCTACAGTAACGACTGGTACACACGGGGATGATTTTGGCGGGACCCCCCAATGTGACAAAGACTTAGAAAATTTTTCGTCTACAACTCCCCGAAAAAAGGTGTTTTGGTACTATGTGCAATATCGTTTTTAGGGGATTCTACATCGAAAGAGAGTGCCTTGAAAAACGCGAAAACAATGAAAAAAAAAATGATGTTGAACTTGCATTCAGTGATTGAGGCATTTGTGTCAGGAGGAGGCCCGGGCGTGTGCTCGCATGTTTTGGCGTGCGATTCACCGAAATTTCACCAAGTCTTTCGTCACAACCGTGACCTGCCAAAATGGCGACAGTGTGAACCAGCCGTTAGTTCAACAGCGTGTCGGTGTTTGAACTAACGGCTGGTCACGAGCCTAAAGCCTCCGATCAATCCTCAAAACTTTCACTCCAAAGCCGTTAGGCCACACCAACAAACAATGGGATCGGTCACATCCCAGCGTGTGGGTTTTGTCACAGTCACTTATTCGCGCTCATTTTGATGCCTCCGAGTCGAAAGGCCGTACATTTGTGTATTCGAATATAACCAACCAACCAATCCCACAGATTATGCGGGTTCTTTGTGTTGCTGAAAAGCCTTCGATATCAAAGTCCATTGCGCAGATACTTTCTGGAGGTCAATTCACAACCGTGAGTATCCTAGGTGTTCGCCATTGGGACTATCTGACGCGTTTGTGCAGCATGGTACTGCATCGAATTTCATCAAGAATTACGAATTTGATTACCCCTACACTCGCTCCTTCTACACGGTTACCTGTGTTGCAGGACATTTGACATCACAGGATTTTACTGAGGCTCATCGTAAATGGAACTCCTGTGATGCATTCGCCTTGTTTGATGCACCGGTTGAGACGCAAATACCCAAAGACAAGAAAGCTATTGAGCGTAATCTCCTCACGCAAGCAGCCCGAGCAGATATGGTTATGATATGGACCGACTGCGACCGCGAAGGAGAGCACATTGGATTGGAGGTGGTGCGAGTGTGCCAAAAGGCCAAACGCAATATAATTGTAAAACGGGCACGGTTCAGTGCTATTATCGCCCAGTATGTGCCATCTCCAAGTCTTCAGTAAACGTGAAAGAGTGTGCTTGTTGATGCAGACAAATCCACCATGCTGCACAGCATCCCGTGGAGTTAGACAGAGCACAAGCGGCTGCCGTGGAGGCTAGGATAATCCTTGACTTGAAAGTTGGAGCTGCCTTCACTCGAATGCAAACGCTTACTCTTCAAGCCCAACTTGGCGAACTCGATAAGGATCATGGCGTTATTTCTTATGGTAGAGCTGGTGCTTCATATCGTTATCTTATACTTACTTTGCGGCATCCATAGGTCCTTGCCAATTTCCTACACTTGGTTTTGTCGTTCAAAGGTTTACTCAAGTCAAGAACTTCGTCCCAGAGCCGTTTTGGTATATTTATCTGACGTTGACAAGGCCTTCATCCTCGGCTGGTGATAGCGAAGAGACTCAGTTTACGTGGAAACGTGGCCATCTATTCCTGGAAGATGAAGCTATAGCCATTTATGAGACCGTCCTTGCTGAACCAGTGGCACGGGTCACGAAAGTGGTCAACAAGACTACCAAAAAATGGTTTTTATTCCCATCACTGGTAGGCATTTGGTGCTGAAATTTCAATTTCAGGAAACCGCTTCCTCTGACTACGGTTGAACTCCAGAAGGCCGGTTCCCGCCTCCTTCGATTGGCCCCAAAGAAAGTTTTGGATGTAAGCCGCTATTAACACATTTACTTTTCGATCATTGTGAAATAACGTCTAATGTAGATAGCTGAGAAGTTATATCAACAAGGGCTCCTCTCATATCCTCGTACAGAAACTGATCAATTTGATCCCCAATTTAATTTTATGGATCTCATTGGGAAGCAGAGGGTCGACCCCAATTGGGGGGAGTTTGCCACTATGTAAATTTTTCCCCTGGCCTACCTACACCAGCTAATTCCTGCAGGCTTGAACAGGGCGGGTTTTCAACTCCTCGCAAGGGGAAAAACAACGACAACGCCCATCCACCCATTCATCCAACAGCACCCGCCGCAAATCTGGTCGGAGACGAGAAGCGAGTGTATGAATTTATCACCCGGCGCTTTTTGGCCTGTTGCTCCAAGGATGCCGAAGGTTGGCAAACGACGGTTGATCTCGTATGCGGGGGTGAAGAATTCCACGCGACAGGTATGTTTGAATACCTTTTATCTGTCAATCATATCTAAAAGTATTTCCAGGTCTCGTTATCATGGAGAAAAACTATTTACTTGTCTACCCTTACGATAAGTGGGTTGGGCGAGTGATTCCGGAGTTTGAGGAGGGTGAGGAGTTCATGCCTTCAGTTTGTGAGCTAAGAGAAGGCGAAACCACCAAACCCAACTACTTGACGGAGGCGGATCTTGTAACACTGATGGATAAGAACGGAATTGGTAAGTCTTCACTTGATAATTTAACTAGTGAAACACATTCTCGAAGGCACGGACGCAACCATCGCGCAGCATATTCAAATGGTCATTGACCGTGAATACGTAATTGAACGCATGGAGGGAGCAACAAAGTACCTCATCCCGTCTACGCTTGGCATTGGATTGGCCGAAGGTTACAATCAAATTGGACTTGGCAAGAGTCTCACGAAACCTCAGCTACGGCGAGAAGTAGTTATTCCAATCCTGGTTGCAATCCACACCTCTGACCTCCACCCAGACTGAGCGATCCATGGTTCAAGTTTGCAATGGGGCGCAAACCAAGCAAGATATGCTTACACAGACTATTGACCAATACAAAGAGATGTTCATTATCACCAAGAGGGAGTTTGGAAGGGTGGTCACAGTATGCGCGCACTTCAAGCCGTTAGATCTTCCGACTAATCCCTACCCTTTAGAGCGTACGCAATTACCTGAGCGGGAACGGCGGTGGCAATAACGATGGCGGTGGTGCTGGCGGCCCCAATGAAGGGGGTGGTAGGGGTGGAGGTGGCGGAGGTGGAGGTGGCGGTGGAGAAGGCGGGGGTGGTGGTAGAAGGGGTGGTGGTGGTGTAGGCCGAGGCGGTCGTGGAGCTCGAGGGGCCCGCGCAGCTCCAGCGAGCAGGAGGGGTAGAGCAAATGCCCCTCGGAATCTGACCCCGGAGGCAGAGTTAGACTCCGATTCCGATGGTATTCTCTTCCTCAATTTGATTTCCTATTCTGATCCATCTTCAAGATGACGGCCACCCTCCACCACCGCAACCGCCCGCGCGTGTCAATCAAGTCCCCACCACAAAGCCTATGTCATACACAGCCCGAGGAGGACCCCCTCCATCGATAGGGACCGTTCAATGTAAATGTGGTATAGCAGCTATTCAACGGGTTACAGATCGAGCAACCAGCCAGGGTAAACGGTATTGGACCTGTAGCCAAGAACCCCCATGTGGATTTTTCCAATGGGTAGAGGAAGGCCCAATCGCCAGTGGATCAGGCCAATCAATACCGGCTAAGCGACCGCATCCTAATGTATGTGTCAGGACTCAGTCCCAGAATTATATTTCGCATCTAATGCTTCCACCACAGACCGCGAATGTGGGCGATGGAAACCGGACGTGTCAGTGCAATCAGGCAGCGGTCTCACGAGTAACACAGAAGGAAGGGCCGAACAAAGGAAGGCGTTTTTGGGTTTGTCCCAGCACTGAACAGTGTAAATTCTTTGAATGGGACGACGAGCCATCGAAAGTCGCTAACCTTGGGCGCGCACCCAGTACTGTGACAGGGCCGGGGGATGGCGCTCGTCCTGGTGTATGTTTCAGAGTAAGCCAATTAGATCATATTCTCGATTACGCTTTCTGAATGCCCTTAGTGCGACCAAGAGGGACATTGGGCTAATGGTAGATTTCGTTTCTCTCCAATGGGTATAGATGATTCACATACATCGGTAGCATGTCCGAACACCAATCAAAGCAGCTCCAAGCGCCCAAAAAGTATTAGCAATTCCACCGACCCTCAAGTGCCATCGGGGGTGTGTTACAAGTGCCAGCAACCCGGACATTATAGCCAAGGTCGGATATCGCTACAAATTCATACCAACGACTGGCGAACTTATTGATATATAGATTGCCGAGCAAATAAGGCACCCGCTAAATCAAAAGGGACCGCGGATCAGGCTGACGCTTGCTTCAAATGCGGTAAAAGTGGACATTGGAGCAACGGTGCGTAGCCCGATCTAAACAAGTGCGGCAGTGAAACTAAACACGTCAACAAAGCTTGCCCGAATGGTTCCAATGGTGGGAGATCTGATAAACCAAAGCGGGCTACAAGGCAAGGCACTAGCAGATCCACAGCCAAGCGGGGGCGGGGGAAGAAAAAATCGGCATTTAGTGCCGCCGACGACTTTTGAGCCATGCAAATGAACCTATGGAACAATTGATCATATTCGATCTGTGGTCTGACTGCAGGTGACTGGGTGGACTCTGGCTGTAGGATTATTTCTAGTGACGAATAAGATAGGTTACACTACTAATGCTGCGCGTGGAAATGTCGCAATGGGCTCCAAAATGCCCTCTGGCACTTGCGTCATATGTCAGATGTCTAGACGTGCTGGTGCAGGGTCGTTTGAAGTCAGGTGCTGAGCGCTAAGACGTTGAATGCTGTCACCACATGGCCACAACATGGGATCCGAGGACTAGACTGAAGGTTTGATCCTACATATATCATATATAAATGTGAAGGATATCACGATGCTGGATTCCGTCTATCAATATCCGATGTTATACGAACTACCACACCAGGTATGCCCACGCAATAATATGGAGGACACCGCTCGGCTCGGAAAGCTGGGATCGATATCATTGCGACGGTCCGGTTTACATAAGTGTCAGTCGATTGTGCAGCGGGAGATCCAGCCAAATTACGGTGCATCCTCCATCCAGACCGCGGAACAAATACGCGATGTATTACAAATGTATTAGGCACCACCCTTTCAACTCGCTTCGTGCGGTCCTGCGCATAATGGTGGTGGCTTGTCGCCTCTTGTCGCCTCAAAACTATTTCTATAAACAGCGGACGGCTGGTGATTTATATCAAATGAAGGAGCCGTCTATCTCCATGAAGCTTGGCTTGTCCGGGATCATTTGGGGTAGGGCCTACTCTGCCCCGAACATGGCATATAAAGTTAACATCTCGGCACCTGGATGTCTTTTCGTCCATTCAACCACCGCGTCCCCCGGAGCATTGAGAGATGGGCTCTGAAATAGTTTATCACGAGAAATCCAAAGCCAATTCTAATGATGGAACACGCATCGATCTGTCCTCAGAAACAGGAAGTCACGGTGGAGAAACGGGAAGTGGGGTGGAGGCAGATCAGAAGCGGGTCCTAAGGAAGATGGATTTACACATCCTACCCTTTGTATCACTTCTATATCTTCTATCATTCCTGTAGGTGAACTGCTTTTCAAGATTTTGTCGTATTAATATTTCTTCAGTGATCGGAGCAACATTGGTACGGTTTTGTTGAGCGACTAGTTGATAGCTATAACCTGTTGACAGGTAATGCTCGTGTTGCGGGCATGGCAAATGATGTCAATCTGAAGGGGTTGAGGTATAATGTTGTACGTATCTCGCTGTCTCTTGATCAGTTCAGATGACCAGGTTTATTTATAGATTGCTGCTGTGTTCTTTGTGAGTACCCACCTCATACTTGGGATTGCCAGCCTATTGAATCAACAAAGATCCCATATGCCTTGGCCGAAGTGCCCTCGTATGTTCATTGTTGTCTGTTTTAGTTTCAAAAATAACATTGATCAGGAATATCGCGCTAAAACTTGTTCGCCCTTCTCGATGGAGTGAGGACTTCCTCGTATAATATACCAGGAGTTGCTGATTAGTACTTTTACATAGTTCCGTCGATTATGGTTGCGTGGGGTAACCAGTTTCGTCTCTGAGAGATTAACCATTAACCCCGACCATCAGGCATTGTCATGACTTTAATGTCGCTCTGCAATACATACGAGGGTTTAATCGTGTGCGTATTTTCTCCAATTGGTGGTTGGTTCATCGTTATTGAGTCGCCTCTGCGCAGCGCTCGTATTTTCTTAGGTTTGGCGGAGGCAGGACTATTTCCTGGCGTGAGTCTTATCGTGCTCATTGGTCGGATACTCGGAGACGATGCATTCTTTAGGTGACCTTTTACCTTTCCCTTTGGTACAGAAGACGGGATGTGGCGGGACGCATCGCAATATTTTTCTCGGCTGCGACGATTGCAGGTGTGTGACACTGTCCATCATGTTTACCATATTGAAGGCTCGTTTTATTAGGTGCATTTGGTGGTCTCCTTGCGTGAGTCACTTCTTCCGATATTGAAGCTAACAACCTCAATATCTTCTTAGTTATGGCATCGAGAGGATGGAAGGGATCGGGGGGTTGCACGGATGGCAGTGGATTGTAAGTCATTATTTAAAATTTCGTAACGCTAGTAACATCCAAACAGTTCTGTCTTGAAGGGATATGTAAGAGAACTGATGTATGGCATCTTCTTACCCTCACCTATTCTTCCAGTTACAGTCCTAGTTGCTCTCATATCCTATTTCTATATGTATGATGTGAGTTAGGTATTCTCGATTTTGCCATCCACGCTTCAACCACGACCAGTATCCAGAGACTGCGACCTTCTTGACAGAAGCCGAGAAAACCTTAGTGATCAACATGTTGAAGGAGGATTCCCAAGGACTTGCTACCCACTATGATCGGAAATTTGTATGGCAAGCCATCAGCGACTACAAAACTTATGTCCAGATTGGCATTTACATTGGTTGGTGACATGGTTATTTCGGTAGTCACGGTTTTTTGATTGGAATTAGGTCTCCTTATTCCAGTCTATGCCATTGCTCTATTTTCACCGACTATTGTCCAAGAATTAGGTATTATTTGATGGTCCGGGTTGGTACTCAACTAAAATTTTCCAGGTTTTACGGCTGCTCAAGCTCAACTTTTGACCGTCCCACCTTTCGTTGCCGGATGTCTGGCCACCATAGGAAGTGCGTCTAATATTCTTATGAGTTGAGAGAAATGCTTACCTGTTGTTAAGTTGGAATTATATCTGATCGGCGCAATCTCAGAGGCCCGTTTATAATTGGCGGCTGTGTTATAGCCCTTATTGGCTATCTTGTTTTGTACACGCAGACATCCCCTGGGGCCGGATATGCTGGAGCAATCCTGGCTGCTATTGGAGTGTTTCCGACCATCGCTGTTGATCTTGCATGGGCAGGATCTGCTGCTGGTGGAGATGTAAGAAAAGGTACGCTAAACCACTATTTTAGAACTTGGAAGGCCTCCTCACATCTGTCTATCCACAGGTGTCGTGATTGCCATGGTTATTGGGATCGGAAATCTAGGAGGGTCAGTAGCTTCCGTAAGGACGAAATCGGCAATGGCTCACACTTCATTCCAGCATCTGTTCATCTTTCATTTATATCACCCCACCCCGCTTTCATATTGGCCACGGAACCATTATGGGGTGGCTTGGCCTATCGTACGCCGTCACATTCCTAGATGATATATCATACGTGATCTCTGTTTGGCAGAATAATCCTTAGTTTCTTCGCCATGTGGGACTATAATCGGCTCAACAAAGAAAAAGAAGCGCTCTGTGAACGCGAGGGGATTGATTCCAGCAGGCGGCATGAGTTCATTGATATGGGCAATGAGAGCCCACTGTTCCGGTTAGCACCACTCAATTGCACCATCCTTTTTCTAAACGCTATCTAGGTACACCATTTAGGATTATCTACATCTGTATAAATGTATACACAGTTCCTCTCAAAAACGAATGCTCTCATGGTTTTTTTGTGATGGTTTTTATCGATCTGTGTTTTCCCAAGTTGATGTCCTCATCACGATGCCTTCCTCACTTGCTCGCTATTTTTTCATCCGGCCGTTCCACTTTTTCCACCTAGGAATGCGCCTCTAACTCGTTCGTATCGGTGTTCGATTTTTTCCCGTTCTCCAATTTGGATGCCATATTCGGCCCTGGCCCCATGATGCCCCCATCCTCGAAGTCTGGAGACAGGTCACAGTATTTCCTAAAATAGATAACAAGAGGTGGGGTTTCCTCCGCGCAATGCCTATATAATAATCGATCTATAGCCGTGCCCGTAAATATTGCATGTGGAGCATGGAGATAAGAGCTCCACCAATGCAGCATTGCCAAATTGGAGCGACGCGGGGCCACACCATAAGAACATAACTGACCAGGCATGCTGGTCGAGATTATATTTTGTAGTTCTTCCTTGTGTTTTTTTTGTGATGGGGATGATCAGATACCATAGTAAATTGATATTATGGGTTTAGAATGGGTAATTCGATGTTAAAGCAACTGCGGTTCATACCAAAGTACGCTACCACAGTCTGGCAATAGAGGGATGACGTCAGTCGCTGTAATTGTAATATTATTGTATCCAAAATTTTGAGACTTATCTCCTTGCACCACATGCAATATTTACGGGCACGGCTATCTACCCTTCCGATTCTGTGTCATTCAAACCAAGAAAAGTACGTCCTCCATGGTATACGGGAGTCATAATCATGAAACTCTCAGAGCCCGAATTTTTGGTGTTGCTGATGCTGAGGATTGATTGTTCCGGTACAGCCCTCAAATATCTATGTTAACACCCTACTTTATAGGTATATCATCTGGAATGAGTGGGCTAAAATGCGTTTGGTAGACAAAGTAGATAAGGCATAAAACTTGGGCCTGGCACGCTTTGGAATGCTATTTGTTGTTATCCACTCGCCTCTAGGGCAATCACCACCACACAACCACGAGCAACGTTGACAATTCGGTAATTTCAATTGCAACAAGCCATTTTTTGGGCGCCTTGCTCCGTTACTCGAACCCAACGTACATCCGCGAACAAAATTCCAAGCGGACTTCAATACGCTTTTGAACGCTACACGTCTCACTATTCAGTTGCAATCTTGATTGATTTGTGACATCCACGATGCACCTTTATAATCTGACCCTCCAACCTCCGACCGCGACAACCCAAGCAATTGTCGGAAATTTCTCTGGAGCAAGGCAGCAGGAGATTATAATCTCCCATGGCACGAGACTCGAACTTTTACGTCCGGATGTACAAACGGGAAAAATATCAACCGTGATTGCGACGGATGCGTTCGGTTCGGTGCGCTCACTCGCGGCATTTAGACTCACAGGTGGAACCAAGGGTGAGCTGTTGTACGTATACAGTTACTTGACGGTATTTACAATTAGATTTTCTCAGACTACGCCATAGTAGGATCGGATTCCGGTAGGATCGTTATTCTTGACTATGATCCAAAAACGAGTAGTTTTGTCAAGCTCCATCAGGAGACCTTTGGAAAGTCTGGTGCCCGGCGTATTGTACCTGGTCAATATCTTGCAACCGACCCGAAAGGCCGTAGTGTTATGATATCTGCTATGGAAAAAGCGAAGCTGGTGTACATCCTGAATCGCGATGCCGCTGCCAACCTGACCATCTCTTCTCCCCTGGAAGCCCACAAGAGCGCTGCAATTATCCACCATATTGTTGGTTTGGACGTTGGCTTCGAAAATCCCATGTTCGCTGCTCTCGAGGTCGATTACACAGAATCTGACCAAGATCCTACTGGTGAAGCATTCAATAATGCAGAAAAAGTGGGTAACAAGATTCTTAGGTGGAATCAACCTAATGCCTGGAACAGATGCTCACATACTACGAACTTGATCTGGGTCTCAACCACGTCGTCCGGAAATGGAGCGAGCCAACAGACCCAAGGGCAAATCTTCTCGTGCAAGTTCCGGGTGGCCAACTCGCCTCCTCCGACCGATTTGACGGGCCCTCGGGGGTCCTAGTATGCTGTGAGGATCACATTATCTATCGGCATATGGACGCGCCACAGCATCGCGTTCCAATTCCTCGACGCCAGCATCCTCTGCATGACCCTAATCGTGGTTTGATCATTGTCGCTGCTGTTATGCACAAAATGAAGGTAAATCGCTCTGTTTCCACTCTTGAGTATTTCTTATATTTTTTTCCAGGGCGCTTTCTTCTTCCTACTGCAAAGTGAAGATGGCGATCTCTATAAAGTCACTATTGAGCATGAAGATGAACAAGTGCGATCGCTAAAAATCAAGTATTTTGACACCGTCCCTGTCGCATCGAGTCTTTGTATTCTAAAATCAGGTTTCCTTTTTGTGGCTTCTGAGTTTGGCAACCAGTAAGTCTCCCGATCCCAAGTGTGATCAATATTCTGACTCCCCTTTTAGTTTCTTGTATCAATTCCAAAAGCTTGGTGATGATGATAATGAACCAGAATTCAGCTCAACATCTTACCCATCATATGGAATGTCTGAGCCATCCGTACATCTCCCTCAAGCATTCTTCCGACCTCGCCCACTAGAAAATCTCGTTATTGCAGACGAACTTGAATCTCTTGACCCGATTTTGGACTCCAAAGTCATGAACCTTTTACCGAACTCAGATGCGCCTCAGATTTTTGCAGCCTGCGGTCGTGGCGCACGTAGCACATTCAGAACCCTTCGGCATGGGCTCGAAGTGGAGGAGTCTGTTAGCTCGGATCTGCCAGGTATTCCCAACGCTGTATGGACCACAAAACGAAAAGAGGATGGTAAGCCACCATTGAACATTAATTCTAACTCGAATTTATTTGATATCTTAGATGCATATGATTCTTATATTATTCTTTCCTTCGTCAATGGCACATTGGTTTTATCAATCGGAGAGACAATCGAAGAAGTTCAGGACACCGGATTCTTGTCCTCAGCCCCAACACTCGCAGTACAACAAATCGGTGCTGATGCACTTCTGCAGGTTCACCCACAAGGCATCCGACATGTCCTTGCGGACCGTCGGGTAAACGAATGGAGAGTGCCGCAGGGTAAAACAATTGTGTGTGCAACAACTAACAAAAGACAAGTTGTTGTCGCACTCAGCTCCGCCGAACTAGTTTACTTTGAGCTTGATTTGGACGGACAACTAAATGAATACCAAGACCGCAAGGCGATGGGAAGTACGGTTTTGGCATTGAGCGTCGGTGAAGTCCCTGAAGGCCGCCAGAGAACCCCATACCTGGTGTGTAAAATCATGTCATTCGTAGAGCCGATTCTGATTTTATGACTCAAGGCCGTTGGATGCGAAGATCAGACTGTCCGGATTATCTCGTTGGACCCTGAAAGCACACTGGAGACTATCAGCTTACAAGCATTGACTGCACCACCATCTTCCATTTGTATAGCGGATATGTTGGACGCAAGTATCAACAAGACCCAGCCAACAATGTTTGTTAATATTGGTCTTCAAAACGGTGTTCTGCTGCGCACGGTCCTGGACCCCATCAATGGCCAGTTAACGGACACCCGAACACGGTATGTACAAATGCCCCATCGAGAATCCGTCTGACTCTTCTTCAGCTTCCTTGGTACACGACCGATTCGCCTCATTCGTGTTACAATTCAACGCAATCCTGCCATTTTGGCCTTATCTTCCGCTCATGGCTAAATTATACTCACCAAAATCTCATGCACTTTACACCACTTATC
>JADNYI010000437.1:0-26968 GCA_015501065.1 Infundibulicybe gibba | reverse complement strand
CTACGATTTCGAAATGCGACACATACCGGGCAAAACAAACACAAAGGCGGATATCCTCTCAAGACTGGAATGGTACGAAGAAGACACTGAAGAAGAAGAAGTCATGATGTTCAAAAATCATGGGTTTGGTATTCCTTCAGAAATGGAGGAAGACGATGAAATTTCGGACTTTGGCATACGGTTCTTCGGAGAAGAACTACCTGAAGAGGAGGTGATTCTGGACACATCGGAAATTTCCATCTCAGCTCTCACTGAATTCGGCAATGAAGATCTGGAACAGCGCATCAGAAACCACCCACGCGTAGAATCAGAAGTCCGATTCGGCATGAAGGAAAGTCCACACTACTTCAAAGAAGCTGATGGCATCATCACAGTCGGAGACAAGGTCTATATACCCCCAGACAAACAACTACGTGAAGAATTAATCAATGAACATCATGATTCACCACTAGCAGGTCATCCAGGGATCCACAAAACGAATGAACTCATTGGACGCACACTATGGTGGCCAGGGATGAGATCAGACATCAGAGATTATGTCATGGGATGCGAAACATGTCAAAAGAACAAGATCAATCGAGAAGCACGCCATGCGCCACTCTACCCCAACCCGATACCCACGCACCCCTGGGAAGAGATCTCAATTGACATGATCGGCCCCTTACCACTGTCTAAAGGTTACGATGCTATTTTGGTCATTGTGGACAGGCAATCGAAGATGATCAGGGTCGAACCAACACACACCACCCTGACGTCCAAGGGACTTGCAGAAATCTATCGAGACACCATCTGGAGACAACATGGAATACCTAAAAGATCATTAGTGATCGTGGACCACAGTTCGCATCGAACTTCATGAAGGACCTATGCACCCTCTTAGGGATCAAACGGAATTTATCAACGGCTTATCACCCGCAGACAGATGGACAAACAGAACGTATCAACCAAGACGTCGAACAGTTCCTTCGGATCTTTTGCAATTACGATCAGGACGATTGGGCCTCATGGCTATCAATTCTAGAATTCCAGTACAATGATAAGATCCACTCTAGTACCGGACAAACTCCGTTCTTCCTGAACTATGGCCGACATCCATGGAAAGGCGACATCTCCATGGAACCGGTAAAGAATGAAGCCGCTCAAGAATTTGCATCACGCATTGAAGAAGTCCGGAAGAAAGCTATCACCGCCTTAGAAGCATCAGCCGAACGAATGAAAAAACAATATGACCGGCATAAGAAGGACTCGCTTAATCTCAAACCCGGTAACAAGGTGTTTTTAGAAGCCAAGAACATAACAACCACCAGACCATCAAAGAAGTTATCGAACGACGATTAGGACCATTTGAAGTCATTGAAAGGGTAGGCCACAGTGCCTACAGACTCAAACTCCCCATCAATTGGACGCTTATCCACCCGGTATTCAATGAGAACCTATTAACACCTCTCAAGACAACACGCTTCGAATCACAACAGAAGCCATCACCTCCACCACCCGATGTCATTGAAGGTTCAGAAGAATACGAAGTAGAAAGCATCCGAAAAGTCAAAAAGAAGAATGGAAAACTTCTATTCTTTGTCCATTGGAAAGGGTATCCGGAAGAAGAAAATACCTGGGAAGTCCGCGCAAATCTCAAACACTCCACGGACCTGGTTAAAGACTTCTACCGCCGACATCCCAATGCACCACGATAAATACCACACTCATTTCAACCCTTCTACTTTACCCCCACATCTTTTAACTTGCATTCCACTTACAAACCATACTCTCTACTATGTCCATCCCTGCCACTCAACTCGCCTTGGCCATCGCCGCCCTCTTCCCCACCCTTGAACTCCTCCACTCCACCCCCATCCATATTCGAACAATCAATGACTGGATTAAAGCGCTGAACAACATTGCGCGCACTCTATCCGAAGACGACGTTATCATGCTGCAACCCCTCCGCGACCAACAGACTCAACTCCACAATTTACGACAAAGTCTACTGGACTATGAGAAGGATCTACATGCTCATGTCCAACGGGTGTTAACCCAACATGCACCTGGTCTCACCGATGGAGACATGACTACACTTCGTCAACAAATGACGGTCAACGAATGGGGTGTTCCCATCAGCCCCACTGATACTCACCCAGAGTACCGTCTCCCTGTCATTCCCCCTTCCCCACCTTTAGGCATCCCCACTCATGCTGCCTCGTCTAGCCCCCCAATCTCTCCAACACAACTCTCCCCCACAGAGAAGACGCCATCGCAGGCCCAGCCACCTACCACCAACGCCACCCACGTCCACCCCCATCGGAGTCCTCCCACTACACCGGTTGTGCACCGTCAAAATCCCCAAAACGTTCATCCCCACCGACCCTTACAATGGTACCCACATGTACAGTGGACACCCATTCAAATATTGGGTGCGCGGTCCGGACAACGAAGCGGTTTTCTTTACGCGCAAGGGCGAGGAGTATTTGACCGCCTATAAGAAACAGGATCTCGGTAAAGTGCTGCTAGAAGCTGGATTGTTGGTTTAGAGTTTCGGGACGAAACCCCTGGAGGGAAGGTCATGTTACGATTCATTGCTTCTCTGTTTCATCATTCATCAGTCACTTGACTGATCCCATCTTTTAGAGACGCTTCTACTTCCTGCATCATCATCTGACATACTCCACATGCTCCATCATCAGATGATACATCATGCGCTTCCTTATCACCTTCCTACCGCATGGTTGTTGTTCTATCTTTGCTATCTTCATTGTTGTTACTCAGCTGCTCAGTCAGCTTCTCTTCTATCTCAGTCAGCATACTCCATATGTCCTATCATACTCACGGACACAGTCATTATTGCGTAGTCATAGAACTACATCCATGTCTATATAAACGTAGCTACATACTCCTGTATTCGCTACGTTTAATCGTTTATCAGTTTCCCCTTCTACTAGCCTCCTGACCCAGAAGGCAACTCAGACCTTGCTAAGTGCCTTGAGTCTTTACTGTCGACTCATCGGCTTGCGTTAGCAGGACGTAACATGGTCCATCCAAACAGGCATAATTGAAAGATCAATCAATAGTGGCCACCGGTTTGGGGTGTTTGGTTTTGGTGGGGCTGCCAACTTGTTTGGCTGATGCAGGGATGTTCGACGTCTATGTAACGTTTTTGACGTTCGACTGTAAAAGCTTATAATCTGATGGACAAACCACTATGAATTTCAATTTTTGACCCCCCCAACCCCAAATGAGCAGCCCCGGAAGTTCAATAGACCCACACCATGAACTTCAGATTTCACGCCTCACTCGGAAGCTCGCTGAAACTCAAGAGATGCTCGAAAATGCCCAGAGGACTCAGCCTGTAAAGGCCAGATCGCACGGCACCCTCTACTTAATCATTCAATTGAAGGCTTATTATACTAATTTTATAGGATTAGTTTTATTACCCTTGGCCGTGGCATCTCTAAAGCAATTACACTATTTGATCCGCTTGCTCTCCTTGTCAAGGAAGCTGATCGGCGTGAGGGAGAGGAGGTAGATATCCATGAGCCTGATGATGAATTGGTTACCACGTATATCAATTCTATATTAAGATTCAACTGAAAATAATTATCAAAATATAGCCGCAACCGCCAATACAAATCCTATCAGCTTCTTCTTGAGCTGATCCCTGGACTGTATAGCAAGCTCTGCTCTCCCGAGCCTGACGAAATCACAACGTGTCTTAACCAGGTAAGCCAGATTGAAACTTCACTGTAGTACTATTCAAACATGATTACAGCTCCAGTGTGGGGCCAAAAATGCTCGTGGCGATGATATTGGACGAATCAAGGCCTGTGTAGCTACCTGGTTGAATACTCACGTTAGCACTCAGCCTCCACTTGACCCCGACAACCGCTCAAATCGTGGGCTACAACACAACACAACTGGCCGTCTCCTCTGCCCAATTGAGTATGACTGGAACAATGAAACATAAGTCACCAATATCTGTTTAATTGACTGACCTAAGAACTTGATTTACAATAGAATCCGGGCAAAGGTCCGAGCTGGAGAGGAAGATTACCACCATTCTAGCAGTTTTTTTGCCCGCTGTTTCTATAGCGGCTACTCTGGTGACCCTAGTCAAGTCTCAGATGGCTTTCTTCAGAGTCAACTTTTACTGAAGGTATGTGTCTCACATCGACTGCGATACACGAACCTAGTAACTGACCTTGATCCTCTGAGTTAGACCTACGCAGCAATATTCACATCGCCATCCTCGGCCAAGTGGATTGATGAGAATGTGTCCCAAATCCAGACCACATCCCAACGTGGTGGGGGCGAAACAAAGAGCAATGTTGCTACCCGATTGTGTATCCAATGTGTCACTCCCCGCACAATAGCATACTCCGCTGTAATAGTGAGATCTCCTCCTCTCCCCAGTACTAATTCTTGTACCAAACATGCTTATGGCAGCTCCATTTCTCGCTCACGGATGCAAGAAGCTGGAAAGCTGAATACAATGGGATTTACTACCCCACCCTCTACCACTTTATCATTGATTACTTCGAGGATGCGAGCCTCAATCAGAGTGAAACTGCACATGTAGAAATTCAAACTCTTCTCAAATGGTGGAACAAGTAAGTCATACCCAACTCAATTTGTATTGACGTCAGCTCATTTTTTCTGAAGGCAGATTTTCCCTGGCACAACCAAGTCAGCCAAGACTTTGAACAAGTCAAAGCAGACATTGCGTGCACAACGCCTTGCAGATTAATACTGTACCTATAATAATCCCACCTCATGTAATACTGTATTGTACTCGTCGAACAAAACTTCAATTCAAGCCTTTTTGGAATGATTCCGCTCCAATGCAGTTCAGTACTACCATATCTGATAGCTGAATCCCACGGCTCAATCGCACCAGTCATGGTGATTGGCGACTGTGGCGTAGAAGTCCAGTCACAACAACTGTCAGTGGCGGTTTAACCAGGATCGGTGCCCACTGCATTCATATGGTGCCACATACCCATATGGCTGCGGATTTGGAATGCCGCAGTGATGCCCGTGGCTGTATTCAGCTATGATTATTAAGCACATAGAATATTATAACCGTTTCCAATCAATTATAATCTCTCTCAATGTTATTAGCCGTTAGCTACTCTCATTAATGATTATTGTCCATTATTGTCTATGGTAATCATTGTCATGATTGGTATATATTATTTCATTGGTTATGAAGCTGCACATCAATACAGATAATGCTGGTGATTTTGGCATTTATAATTATTGTACAATATTGCTGTTGATTATGGAAGTCATAGTACGGCTTAATATACATACAGGGTGTTATAATTTACACTATAATCATTCTTTTGGATTATGGCTATTATACCGCATTACACGACTTATGGCTCATTATAACCGCCTATCGTATTTTCCACAATTTAGTGATGGATGCAGAATCCTCGGCCTGTAGACAGCAAACAAATATCTCACTCAGGATTTCAGGTGGGACGCAGCTAATGTCTGCGTTCGTGGATGGGATGTTGGTCATTTTCTGCTAAGGTAGACGAAGTTCATACTCATCTATGCTCACATGACTTTTCATGACAAACACAAGAAATCGAAATAACAATCTCTCTGTCCACTTTACGTAGGTATGCCTTCACCAAAAAAATTTGGATTTGGAATCAGATTTTTTGTTCAGAGCACATTGGTTGTAAGATCTTGTGGGGTTGAGTTATTTCACTGAACGAGATAAGTAGCTGGTCACGACCCCTCAAACTTGCTCCCAGGACCGCGGGAAGTTTGGCCATTTGTGCCCATTTATGGCAAATCACGGGACACTAACCCCCGCTAACCCCATGTCACAGGGGTGTAACATCACCTGAGCATAGATGAGTATGAACTTCGTCTACCTTATGATCAATCATAATCACGACCGTGACCGCAATACTCCTGGAAGCGCTATTTGTGACGATCCGCGTGGAGGTTAACAACTATCAACAATCACGTCCACCACAAGCGTGGCATGATCATGTCGCAGTTCGAGCAGGTCGAAGATATCTACAATCCATACACCTTGGGATCATTACAACCGAGGTGCAATCAAGCCTTCGTGTACGAACGTCACTGTCTAGGATTCGTGGACGCATTTCCACTTTCCTATCACATGCGAGGCCAGCCCCGGGTGCCTCGGCGATCCACGAATCTTCCTGGGATATCTTTTGGCAAAGGTCTACCTAGACTGGTATACACTGGAACACAGTAGAGGTGCAGTCAGTCTCGCTAAAGAACACTTTCCAGAAATGATCAAGCTTGAGAGCGGTAAAATCACGTTCGATGGCTTCATCATTGACCGACTGGCTGATATTCATCCGCACGCGTTATCGAGTTCCAGAGAGAACACATGACCTGGGTCCTGGTTGATGTGGTTGGCGTTACAATGAAGTTGTCTAGGGTTTGGCGGTTGTTGGCTATCCGAAGGGCTGGTCGGATTCGTTCAACGGCCAGCAGCCCGCTTGGTACCTTGACCCCTGTCAATGGTGTTTCTCTCGGCCACGACGTCTCTGGGGTATCCATCGTTAATTGCTAACATACGTTGACCGCCTCCTAAGTTTTGATATACACCCAGGATAATCCATCGTGAGAGTATGCAGCACCATGACTCGGGTCTACGCCTAGACGGGGGCGGATTCGCTATGACTCGAGGCTCTACTCCACCAGGTGAGAAACACACCCGATTGGTATAAACATCGAGGTCGCGCAGGAGAGGGGCTATGTGCGCCTTGACCCAGAAATGCCCAATGCATGACAGAGCAACCCAACTGGTTCCCAAGCTGGTAATTTACATTTTGGTCAGAATGTTAGAATTTTTACACTTGTCTGTGAACAGCATTGGTGTGGGTGGGTGTGAAGGGTGGGATACCCCCAACCCAACGTTGAATAAATGATTTCCTGCGCCCCCTCCACGTGCAGCTCCTTTATATTCCTCATGGCCTAGATAACGAGGGACACAACCAGGATTAGAGCGAAGTGCATATCTGTAACCAATCTACTGTGATGTTCGTAGCGGGACACAACAACTGAGTGGATATCAGAGGCGGGTTGCTTATACTGCGAGATGTAAGGACGTCGTTCGCGGATGAGCAACTCAGATGAAAAGCCTGAGTTCCATCGGATCAGACCCTCTCACCATGATGCCAGGTTATCAAAATCTCGTCTAAACAAGCCCGGGCATGCTATAAAGTAAGAATTGGTAAATTCAAGTATACCCCATTTGAACGCGCAAGAGTGAAGGCGAAGTAATTATAATCATGTATTAGCCAATAAACCCTTGCATCCCCTCCGCGCGCAACGCCGCCATATCCGCCTCGTCGCGGTCGTGCGAATCTATGAACTCGATATGCGCACACTTGAGGCACGCAACCCCATTAGCGTGCGCCTCCGTGCCCCACCGCGCGCGGAGCATCGCGCCGTACAGGCCATCCGGGCAATCAGCAATAAAAGTGATTTGCAAGCTCTGGAGGCGCGGGCACAGGGGGGCATCGGGCGGAGGCGAGGGGTGCAGCGCGCGGATGAAAGTTGCAGTGAAGATTCCGCCCAGTGTAAGGCTGTGCAGATGCGGTGTGAGGGCCAAGATACGCAGAAGCTCGGATTCAATCATTTCGGTCGTGGATATGGATAGCTGGCGGAGCATGGGTTTGCTGCGCTCGAAGAAGGCGGACAACTCAATGTCTCACTGGGCGGAGAGGGAGCCGTGTCCGGTCGTGAGATTTAGATCCAGGAGTGCTGGGAGGGTGGTGAAGTGTACACCCACGACGGTAAGGGTGTGCAGTGTAGGGTGAGTCAAGTGGGGAGTGGCCGAAGGACCGGGGAAGTTGAAAACGTGGAATCTGGCACTGGATAGACGCGGGGAGAGACGCAGGAGAGCGATGCATTCTTGGGCAGAAATCATTTCGAGCGACAATGATGTGAGCTTTGTATCGCTGAGAGGAAGGAGGAGTGGGGACCCGAAACTCCTCCGAGGACCCCATTGAAATGATTCAAGGCGGGGACATCGATCCAACATGCGAAGCGGAATGGGAAGACCCCGGAGCCCACAGGGATCACATCGGATACTCTGAAGCAGTGGGGCGTCGCCCTCTGTGATCAAATCTAGGGTCTCTTGCGTTATCCAATCCAATCGAATATGAATACTATGCCACCGTTGGCGTGCGGCCGCCAATGCCGTAAGGGCGGTGAGAACGAGGGGCGGTCAGCGAGAAGGTATTCTGGATCAGCTGTGCGTAGGATGAAGGAGAGAGGGTGTGTCTGCGAGCGCCGGAGGTGGGTCCGAATGACGGGAAGTGGTGGGCGTAGGACGTCAACGCCACATGCGATGTCGAGCGAGGCCCAGAGAGCCGGAGTAGCAAGTGCGAGTGTGTGCCAGAGCCTGCAGACACTGCTCAGTACTTGTTGGGTGTTCTGCGACGCGGAATCCACGGGTAGACAGTGAAGGAATATCTCACTCAGTATTTCGGGTGGGATACGGCCAACGCCCGCTCTCTTGGGTGTTGGGTTCATGTTGGACATTGGACAAGTCCTGCCATCGATCGCGACTGTGACCAAGAACTCGCCCTGAAGTCACGCCATTTGTGACGATCCACAATGATGTTGACACACGCGCACAGTGACATATACGACTATATACACCTTCTGCAGATTCAAAATCGCCCCACCAGACCATGAATACAAGGGGTAACTGAGTTTCCTGATGGAAAAAATTTGTCAGAGACGACAGGATCAAAAATTACATATCACAGGGGGACAGTACCTCTTCACGTCCGAATTTCCGACGACCCGGGACTCTTCCATTGAAACGATTGAAGGCGGGGGCAGTGATCCAGCATGCAGAGTGGGATGGGGGCCTCTGTGGGAACACTAAGGCGCCACATCGGATACTTTGAAGTAACGGGGCCTCGCCCAGCATGATGGGATCCAGAATTTCTTGTGTTATGCAGGGCAGTTTAATGTATACATCGCCCCACCGCTGGCGGGCAGCCGCCAGCACCACGAGGTCTGCGGGAAGGTCGGGAGTGTAATCATAGAATCTGAGGATGAACGAGAGTGGATGTCCCTGAGCGGAGATGGATGCGGATGACAGGAAGGGGTGGACGCACGATATCAATGTCGCATGTGATGTCAAGCGATGCCCAGAGGGCCGGGGCAGAGAGTGCAAGATTGCGCCAGAGTCTGCAGACGCGGCCTAGGACTAGTGCTTGGGTGTTTTGGTATATGAAACCCAAGGGTAAAGAATAGAAAATATGTTGCTTAGGATTTCGGGTGGGATGCAGCCGATGCCTGCTTTTTCGAGTGTTGGGACGTTGGACATTCTCGAATGCTATATATATTATTATATATTAGTGTCGACCTCCATCAACAAAATAAGAGACACGTGATATTTAGGGATGACTACGGGAGACTATTCGCCCTATGGTATTGAGGGTTACTGGGATGCGCAGATATGGCTGCCCCGGCTCTGGCCTCTCGCGAATTCAGGCCTTACTTAACATGTTCTGGATATACTGTCACTCCCCCTCAGGCTGGTGATCTAGATATCAAGTCACCCACTCTGTCCGCACTCGCGATAGACTGATACTGCTAGGAGTAGCTGCGCGACGCGACGACGCGTGTGATACCATCTCAGACGATCAGGAAATGTCACTGTAGCTATCCAGACAGTTGACGAATTCTCTCTCGCGTACGTTCTCGGTATGAGCTGGGGCACAAAGTGATATGATGGCATCGCGCCCTCTGGCCAAGCGTTGTGTGCTGATTGTTAATTTCGTTTTGTTCAGCCTGCATTCCAGTTATGGCAGGCCGCGTTTGAGATCTTCCGGCAGGCGATTGCGAAGGGGCAGCTGCACTCGAATTTCCGTGTAGGGCGATGACTTGGATGTGGGTTGCTCATACCGCGAGGTTCAACGACATTGTTCGCGGGTGGGCAACTCAGACGAAAAGCCTGAGCCCCATCGGATCCGACCCTCTCACCATGATGCCGCATTATCGAAATCTCGTCTAAACGAGCACGGGCACGCTGGAGTAAAAACGGGTGAATTCAAGTACATTTGAACATGTAAGAGTAAAGACGAAGTAATTACAACCATGTGTTAGCTAATAAACCCTTGCATCCCCTCCGCGTGCAACGCCGTCATATCCGCCTTGTCGCGGTCGTGCGAGTTATCCATGAACTCGACGTGCGCACACTTGAGGCACGCAACCCCATAAGTGTGTGCCTCCGTGCCCCACCGCGCGCGGAGCATCGCGCCGTACAGGCCATCCGGGCAATTACAAATGAAAGCGACTCGCAAGTTCTGGAGGCACGGGCACAGGGGAGCGTCGAGCGGGGGCGAGGGGTGCAGCGCGTGGATGAGCTTCGCGGTGAAGAATCCGCCCAGCGTAAGGCTGCGCAAATGCGGTGTGAGGGCCAAGATACGCAGAAGCCCAGGCTCAAGCATTTCGGTCGTGGATATGGATAGCTGGCGGAGCATGGGTTTGCTGCGCTCGAAGAAGGCGGACAACTCAATGGCCCACTGGGGGGGAGGTCGGAGTCGTGTTCGGTCGTGAGATTTAGATCCAGGAGCGCTGGGAGGGTGAGGGCAGCCAGGAGGGTGGTGAAGTGTACCCACGATGGTAAGGGTGTGCAGTGTGGGTGAGTCAAGCGGGGAGTGGCCGAAGGACCGGGGAAGTTGAAAACGTGGAATCTGGCACTGGATAGACGCGGGGAGAGACGCAGGAGAGCGATGCATTCTTGGGCAGAAATCATTTCGAGCGACAATGATGTGAGCTTTGTATCGCTGAGAGGAAGGAGGAGTGGGACCCGAAACTCCTCCGAGGCCCCATTGAAATGATTCAAGGCGGGGACATCGATCCAACATGCGAAGCGGAATGGGAAGACCCCGGAGCCCACAGGGACACATCGGATACTCTGAAGCAGCGGGGCGTCGCCCTCCGCGATGAAATCTAGGTGTCTTGCGTATCCAATCTAATCGAATATGAATACTATGCCACCGCTGGCGTGCAGCTGCCAATGCCGTAAGGGCGGTGAGAACGAGGGGACGGTCAGCGAGAAGGTTCTGGGTCGGCTGTGCGTAGGATGAAGGAGAGAGGGTGTGTTGCGAGCGCCGGAGGTGGTCCGAATGACGGGAAGTGGTGGGCGTAGGATGTCAACGCCACATGCGATGTCGAGCGAGGCCCAGAGAGCCGGAGTAGCAAGTGCGAGTGTGTGCCAGAGCCTGCAGATGCTGCTCAGTACTTGTGGGTGTTCTGCGATGCGGAATCTGGAGGTAAACAGTGAAGGAATATCTCACTCAGGATTTCGGGTGGGATGCGGCCAACGCCCGCTCTCTTGGGTGTTGGGTTCATGTTGGACATGGACAGTCTGCCATCGATCGCGACTGTGACCAAGTACCCTGAAGTCACGCCATTGTGACGATCCACAATATGCTGACACACGCGTACATACGACTATATATACACCTTCTGCAGATTCATCAAATCGCCCCACCAGACCATGAATATGAGGGGTAACTAGTTTCCTGATGAAAAAAATTGTCAGAGACGACAGGATCAAAAATTACATATCACAGGGGATAGTACCTCTTCACGTCCGAATTTCCTTAGTACGATAACGCGGCTGACACTAATACCACCTGCATCCCTCCGACACAACTCTCCGCATCGCCTGGTCGCGTTCATGCAGACCACCCACGAAGCGGATGTTGACTTGTCCAGGCAAGCAACCCCACTTGCATGCGCGTGGGCGCCCCACCGCGCGCGGAGCATCGCGCCGCACAACCATCAGGGCAATCTGAAACCGAAAAGAGGTTCAGACTCTGGAGGCGTGGACACAGGAAGGTTCAAGCGTTGGCGATGGGCACAGTGCGTGGATATCACGGCAGTAAACAAGGGTGTGAGTGATGATAATGTGAGGTCGTCCAGGTGCGGTGCGAGGGCCAAGATGCGCAGGAGTGTGGGCTCATGTGCGTGGGGCATAGTTAGGGATAGCCGGCGGAGTGTGGGCTTGCTCCGCGCGAGGAACGTGGGCAATACGGTTTCCTGCTCGATGGATACCACAAGATACAAGTCTAGGAGCGCGGGGAGGGTGAGGGCGGCCAGAAGTATGGGAGGTGCTCGCCTGTGGCAGTGAGGGTGCACAATGCGGGGTGGGTCAGGTGAGAAGTAGTGGCAGAATCCTGGATGATACCGCCGAACGCGGCGTTGGATAGACGAGGGGAGAGACGTAGGATGGCGATACATTCTGAGACACAGAGGGCCACGTCGAGTGACAGAAATGTGAGCTGTGTGTTGCCGAGGGGCAGAAGGAGCGGCGCATAGGTAATTACACTGTGCCATGTGAACGATTCAAGGCGAGGACAGTAATGCACCATGTTGAATGGGATAGGGAACCTCTGCTCGGAAAAATAGAGGTCGCACTTCATACTCCGTAGCAAAGGAGCGTCGCCCAATGCGATAAGTCCAGGATGTCTTGCGACATCGTGACTAATTCGATAGAAACATTATACCACCGCTGACGGGCGGCCGCCAGTGCCCTGAGGATGGGGAGAGGTGGGGTTACGGTCATATTTATGTTTACGAGAATATTTTCCTGCTAATAGAACAAAGGAGAGGGGGTAGGACTGCGAGCGCTGGAGGAAGACATTGATGACGGGAAGAGGCGGGCACTGGACGTCAAGGCTGCATGTAATATCAAGCGACGCCCAGAGAGCCGGAGTGGCAAGCGCGAGTGTGCGCCAGAGTCTGCAGACACTGCTCAGTAATTGCTGGGTCTTTTGTGATGAAGTGTTTGTAGGTATGAATTTCGGTGGGATGCGACTGATATCTGTTCCTTGGATATGGGACGTTGAACATCGCTTGCCAAAGTCTTTCCTTGATCATTATCGTGCTCTTATCGCGCAGCTTATTTGTGTTTATGTGGAACAAATATACATACACCAGTGATTGAAAATCGCCAGTGCGAGGCGGGCACAAACCACTGGAGCAAAGTTGAGCTAAGTCTCCACGATAGAGAGAATCGCACGGGGCACAATTTCGTAAGAGATGAGTTACAACATTTTTAAAGATTACTATGGACAGGTTAGTAAAAGGAGGACCACCCTCTTGAGATGTATCCACTCAACATGGCAATCCGCCCACCCTAAATACTGCTGACGCGCCCCAGAGACCACCATGATCATTCACTTTCTCCAATAGAAATGTACCTGCATCCCTTCCACATGCAATACTTTTATCTCCGCCCGGTCGCGGCTATGCAAGCCACCCCCGGCCGTGATGCACACGCATCCTACGCATGGGACCCCGTTCGCATGGACCTGTGTGCCCTATCGCGTTTGGAGCATCGCGCTACATAGACCATCACAGATATGTTGGGAGACGACCCATTACATCCCTCCAGAAATGTGTAGCGTCGGATTCCAGCGTAGCTCCCCCCGAAAACCCTCCTCACATAACTCTTTCATGTCTAGAAGGTCGCGGCCGCGCATACCACATCCGAGCCCAATATAAGCCTCTTCTATACATGCAACTCCATTTGCGTGTGCTTGGGCGCCCCACCGCGCGCGGAGCATCGCGCCTAACAGGCCTTCGGGGCAGTCTGAAATCCAGGCGGCCACCAGCTTCTGGAGTCGCGGGCACAGAGCAGCGCGACGCGGAGTCAGGGGGTGAAGCGCACGGATGATCAGGGGAGTGAATGGCGAGGAGTTTGGAAAATTGTTGGACAATTTCAGGCTGCGCAGGTGTGGTGCGAGGATCAAGATGCACAGGAGGGCGGTCTCACCTGGCATTGAGGCCGCGCATAGTGACAGTTGGCGGAGTGGAGGTCTGCTGCGCTCGAAGAAGTCGGATAGTGTGGTGTCCCATCCGGTGGGGAGAGGGTCGTACGTGAACTGAGTATTAAGATCTAGTTCCAGGAGCACCGGGAGGGTGAGGGCAGCCAGGAGGGTGGCGAATTGCACGCTCACAACGGTAAGGGTGCGCAGTGTATGGTGGACCAAGTGGGAGATAGTGGACGGATCGTGGGCGCCGAGACTGCGGAACGTGGCGCAGGATAGACGCGGAGAAAGGCGCAAGATGGTGATACATTCTGAGATGGAAAGGTCCGTCTGGAGCGACAATGATGTGAGCTGTGTGTCACCAAGAGGCTGGAGGAGCCGCGACCCGAAACTGTTCCACTGAAACGATTCAAGGCAAGGACAGTGATCCAGCATGCGGAGTGGGATTGGGGGGTTCTGCGGGGAGTAAGAAACCTCACATTGAATGCTCTGAAGCAATGGGGTGTCGCTCAACGTAATGAAATCCAGAATGTCTTGCGGCATCCTCACCACATTAATGCGTACATTGCGCCACCGTTGACGGGCAGCTGCCAGTGCTGTGAGAGTAGGGATGAGCTCAGAGCTATCCGGGTAGTTCACGCGTAGAAGGAAGGAAAGTGGGTGTGCCCCCGAACGTTGGATATGAGTGCGGATGACGTGAAGGGGTGGGCGTGAAGCTTTGTCGCTGCATGTAATGTCGAGCGATGCCCAGAGAGCTGGATTGGAATGCACAAGTGTGTGCCAGAATCTGCAGACACTACCCAGTAGTTGATGAGTGTTCAGTGATATGTAATCTACGGGCAGGCAGCGGTGAACGAATATCTCGCCCAGGATTTCAGGTGGGATACGGTTGATGTATGCCCTTGCGGGTGTTGGGTGTTGGTCATTTTTTGTCGCAGTTACATGGCGTAAGGGTATTATTATACTCTTTCGAGGTCACAATATGTGACAAGCCGCATGTCCACAACGACGACGGGCACGAACCTCCAGGTCGTGCATTTGGTGAGGATTGCAAGATGGCTAGGGCAACGTGAAGAATTTGCGAGTAATACATAATCCGTGTGGCATCGAGCGTGACGTTTTGCGCACAATTTCCCAGCGTGGTTCACCTACTATCACTTGGGGGGTGGGCCACTGCTCTGCATGGCGGGAACGAGTCCTTAATCTCCTGTTTTGCATTGAACGAATAGACAATAAAAATATATGTATATTGAATTCAGGCTATTTGACAGAATTACATTAACTTATCTACTGGGTCAGAGGGTGGTATGGTGGACGATAATTATTGATTTTATGCATATATTACCTCTAGCGCCGCTTCCTCACGCATGTTGGCGCGCTCATCGAGAAACCCCTGATTCTGGGGCATGAAAACGGGGTGGAGGCGGGTGATGTCGAGCTCAGCTCGCCGCAAGAACCAACAGCGCTGCATTTACGGCTCGTTTCGAACCATCGCACCGAGTAGGTCAGATATGGTTCGTTGGTGGTGTCGTTGTCTCGCTATCCTAGGCATGACGCCACTGTTGCCCAGAAGCTGGTGGGTTAGGAACGATTGGATATGCCTCCCGAGGTGGTGGTCGACCGGATGAAAGGGGGAGAGTGGCCGGATTTGTGTTGTGCTGTAGGTAGGAGTTAGCAGTATTGAGGTAGGACACAAGGTACGCACCTACGGCGGACCACGCACAATGGGTGGGTTGTCAATCGTGTGAAGTACATTGCATACCACCAATTATGGGCCGCGGAGGCGGGACAAGACGCTGGTGTCTCATCCCTGGGCACTGCGGTAGGGTTGTTGGGGTTCTGTGGTGTGGCGCGGGCGCTGCGAATTGCGCATCACACACTCCCGGGTGCTGCTGTTGAGGTCATGTAGTGAGATACGGGCGCTGCAGAATTGTGGTCCCACGCATGCGAACAATGTGCCCTGCAGAGTGGGCGGCACGCGAGCCAGGGCGGGTTGGCTGTCGGAATGGCGATTGGAATCGGCCGGGTACTTGGAGCGCCCATCGATGTGGATACTGCACTATGGGCGGTGGTCAGTTTTGTCAGGTCAAGGCGCAATGCACTCACCTAGTCCCTGTGATGAACTTCGTCGTCCACTGCTGCTGCTGCTGGTGCGGGCGTATAGTACGAGAGTGAGAGCGCGAACGAGGGGGGTTCTGGTGGAAACGAGCACAAGTGAGGTGGCATGGCAGCTAAGGAGGCATTGAGGGAGATTGGGAAGCATGGAGGTGTCTGAGAGGGCAGAGCAAGGCCGAGTAGGAGAGGAATGTATTTGTCCTGTTCGCGCTGTTGAGAATCCTCCTCGGTGGACGTGTAACAGTACCACATGGTGGAGGTTGATGGTATCGATCCATCGGCGGCGTCGGGTGTGGACTTGGAGCTAGATAAAAAGTCGAAGGTGTTGTGGTGTGTTGACACTACCGGTTATAGCCATACCCGAGTCCCTGCTCTTTAGATGTTTCACACAAGCCAAATTTTGGCTGAGGGGAGAAATTAAAAGGACGATTCCTACGTAAACTCCGGACTCGTAATTTCTGAGTTCACGAAGTTTAGTAGTATTCCTCGACGCAGGTGTGTATCTCCTGACATGGCCCATGGACTGGCAGGTGGCGAGCGTATTTTTTCATTCGGCTCATGTATATCGTGTATTGTGCGTGGTTTTTTATTGACTCGGATCAATAATGATTGACAATAACAGTAGTTTTCTATGTGAATTTCGCATTTCCGTGCACTACGGCTCATGCATTGACAACGGAGGATGATGCTCTGCGCAGAGTGGATTGGGAATCCGAGTCGGCGCTTATACCTTAATTTAAATGGGGACAATACTTTGCATGCAACCCTCAAGACAGCTCACCATTACACCGTTATACAGCAATTTACTGCAGTTTTCCGCGTGTGGAAATATCACGACATTCTCTATGCGCGTTTTCAACACGAGCATCGACGTACTGCTGACAGTGACACCCAAACGGCCTTCCCGGTTTCGCGTCTTGGCTCGTATGGCACCCAGCTACACAACTAGACGTGATATTCTGCGCAAATTCTCCAATCCAACTCAGGCATTAATAATGCCCGGCGACCCCCGTATGGATTTTTCAAACACGCTTCGCATTTCATAAAATTCCGCGCCCCCACTTCCCAGCACGGATTATGCCTCGACGACGAGCGGCATTTTGCATTCAACCAGTCAGCGCGGTTCATGTATCACAATATGCTATCCATGCTAACCGTGACCGATATACCCCGGCAATGATTCTGTATGTGGGTTTTTGACGTAGCCAGTATACTGCCCATAATGTTGCGCGTTTTTTCTCACCACAGGTCGCATGTCTTATTGTCGTGTTTGCAGGATCTCCGAGTCCTCGAAACTGCCCGGCTGGGATGCTGCTTAAATACAAGGCCGGAGGAAGCCCGCCGGAGAGTTGGAAACCGGTGATGAGCGAAACCTGTGATAGATGCCTGTGGCAAAACACCAAACCGATCTACCAGGATAGCGCTCTCAGAGTATGATGACTCTGAAGCGAGACGCGGAAGCACTTATCTCGTACTGAGCAACATCGACGACGATGTCGACTAGATGTAACGAGCGGTCGAAGCGAGGGCGAAGGTGCGAGCGAGAACGAGAGCGAAGACGAGAGCGAGGACGAGAACGAGGACGTAGTACGCGGATTTAACGAGAGGACGAAGAAGACGACGACTTCCTAGTCGAAGGTCGAACTTCTTCTCGAAAGGACTGGGATGCGAAACGAGAGGTGAACTAACTTGTTATTTTCTACGATACAAAGAGGGACTATTTATACTGGTTCTGGACTTTGGACGCGATGGAACGAGATGGCCATGATGTTCGACAACGTAATAGAGTCTCTTACTCGATTTGGTAGCTCGGCCATGAGTAAACAGGTCGTCGACTTGTTTTACGTGTGTGTCGTACATGATGTCGCCCTACAGACGTGTACGATTGCTTCATGGTCGTCGGCTAGTTTTGAGCTGCCCTTCTAAAGAGGTGTGCGGCGCGTGTAGAGGTGCTGATGTCGACGTGTCGCCGGGGCTGTGCGACTCGTGCTGGCTTCTAGCGTAGTTGAACCGTTGAGTCGAGATGTTGGTGATCGAACGTCGAGATCTTCGAGTTGGTTTGTCTGCTGGTTCGCTCGCCCTTGTCGACTTGGCGTGATTGTCGACTTCGAGATACGAGCCTCGAGGTCGAGGGTCGAAGTGGAAGGTCGAAGTCGAGATCGAGCTTCGAGTGTCAAAGTCGAAGTCGAGTTCGAGAGTCGAGGTTGAAGTTCGAGGTTCGAAGTCGAAGTACAGGTGTCAAAGTTGAGTTTGAGATTCAAGCGTCGAAGTCGAGAGTCGAGTTCGAGTTCGGGGATCGAAGTCGAGGTCGACTTTCGAGATCCAAGTCGAAGTCGAGGTCGAGGTCGAGAGTCGAGGTCGTCGAAGCGTCGGTGTTGTGGGATTTGGGGATCTA
This sequence comes from Infundibulicybe gibba, assembly GCA_015501065.1. Taxonomy (NCBI): domain Eukaryota; kingdom Fungi; phylum Basidiomycota; class Agaricomycetes; order Agaricales; family Omphalinaceae; genus Infundibulicybe; species Infundibulicybe gibba. The sequence goes on along the minus strand of JADNYI010000437.1, from coordinate 8,662 downwards.
TCCTGGGCGCCGCTCATCACCGGTCTATCAGCAATGTGGATGACAATACTTAGAACAGACGGCCTCATAATACTAGTGGTAGTTCAAACGTCCACGGACCATAAGCGAATGGTGTGGCTCGCTTTCACTTGAGGGGTCATAAATTATGTGACTCCGAATCCTGTGTCCAAGTCCGTGGCGGCATGAGTTGTATATTAGATGTTGATTTGGTGGGGATTTATCCTCTAGCCAGATACTCAAATGAAGGCGTTTTGGCGTAAAAATAGGGAATTGGCGTTGGTGGATGGACAGATCTATACGCAATATTAAATGGTTTACATCGTGGCCGTGTAGCTTGGAAGTTGGGCGCTCGACATTAGTGTATCCAAATTTAAGCCATCGATCTCGTCCTACCTAACCTAGAATATGACGACTCTGAGTCACGCTGCGCGATTGTCCGTGATGGACAACCCAGATATATAGGAAAACAGCCACGGTGTCAAATTCCATCATCACTATAGTGCAGTTTGTGCCAGACCGCCTGTATTCCAATACCTATTACATCGCTCTGGAAACTTATCGCTCCGGGGGATTCCAGTATACCTTCCCCGCAAACCCTCCGCACACAACTTGCTCATGTCCATAAGGTCGCGGCCGCGCATGTGACTTTCGAGCCCGATATGAGCCTGCTCTATGCATGCAACCCCATTTGCGTGTGCTTGGGCGCCCCGCCGCGCACGGAGCATCGAGCCACACAGGCCCTCGGGGCAGTCTGAAATCCAGAAGGCCACCAGCTTCTGGAGGTGCGGGCACAGAGTGGTGCCAGGCGGAGGTGGAGGGTGAAGCGCACGGATGATCAGGGGGGCGAATGGTGAGTGTTCTGGAAAATCGTTGGCCAGCCTCAAGCTGCGCAGGTGTGGTGCGAAGATCAGGATTCGCAGGAGGGCGGGCTCGAGCGGCATCTTGGCCGCGGATAGGGACAGTTGGCGGAGCATAGGTCTGCTACGCTCGAAGAAGTCAGATAGTGCAGTGTCCCACCCGGTAGGGAGGGGGCTCTGCGCGTACTCAACCTTAAGATCTAGGTCGAGGAGCGCTGGGAGGGTGAGGACAGCCAGGAGGGTGGCGAAGTGCACGCCCACGACGGTAAGGGTGCGCAGCGTATGGTGGGTCAAGTGGGGGATAGTGGAAGGATCGGGAGAGTCGAGATCGTGGAACGCGGCGCTGGATAGACGCGGGGAAAGACGCAAGATGGCGATACATTCTGAGATGGAAAGGGCCGTTCGGAGCGACAATGATGTGAGCTGTGTGTCGCCAAGCTTAAGAGGCTGGAGAAGCCGCGACCCGAAACTGTTCCACTGAAATGATTCAAGGCGAGGACAGTGATCCAGCATGCGGAGTGGGATTGGGAAGCTCTGCGAAGAGTAAAAGACGCCACACTGAATGCTCCGAAGCAATGGGGTGTCGCCTAGCGTGATGAGATCCAGGATGTCCTGCGTCATCCTCGCTAAATCAATGCGTACATTGCACCACCGCTGACGGGCAGCTGCCAGTGCTGTAATGATGGGGAGGAGGAGCTCAGAGCTATCCATGTAGTTTGCGTGTAAAACGAAAGAGAGTGGGCGCGTCCCTGAGCGCTGGATATGAGTGCGGATGGCGTGAAGGGGTGGGCGTGAAGCTCTATTGTTGCATGTAATGTTGAGTGATACCCAGAGAGCGGGAGTGGAATGTACGAGTGTATACCATAATCCGCAGACATTGCTTAGTAATTGCTGAGTGTTCAGCGATGCAGAATCTACAGGAAGACAGTGAAGGAATATCTCACCCAGGATTTCGGGTGGAATACGACTGATGTATGCCCTCGCGGGTGTTGGGATGTTGGACATTTTTTGTTGTCAGTTACACAAATACAAGGTGCAGCTATATACCCCTTGAGGTCATGATATGCGACGGGCGTATGTCCATGGACTTGGAAGGTCGTGCATTTGGCGAGGATTATAAGGTGGTCTTTGTTGGCTACTATGCGGCCGAGGTGTACAAATGATGAAGTAATTAATTGGGAGTTTGATGAGTAAACGAGCAGGGAGATAAGGTGGGAGTGAGGCGGGCGAAGGCTGGGAGGCTTCCTGGCCCAGTAGAACTTTGATGCTCCGCGGAGCTGGGATACCCTGTGTTAGTAGGAAGGTCAGTGGCGCGTCGAGGGTGATGCTCGGTACCCAGTTGGATAGGATCTAGACTTACCCCAGCCACGGAGCTCGTAGCGTGAAGCTAAGGTGCAAAGAGTGGGAGCAGGAAGGAGTATGAGGTGGGGGCAGAAAGCAGGGGGCAGGAAACGGGAGGTAGGGGCGGAAAGCGGAAGCGGGAGCAGGACATGGGAGGTTGGAAATGGATGGGAAGCGGGAAGTGGGAAGCAGAAAGCGGCGAGAAGCAGGGAGCAGGGAGCGAGGGGGAGGGGGGGTATTGGAAGAGGAGCATCTATGAATCGGAGGGTTGTTAACCTTGATACGGCATCAGCCCGGCGATTGTCCCGTATCTGTCAGCGATGTGTTGGGATGCTGAACGATGTCATTCTCTGAGTCCTATTACACGATTGAGCATCTACGCAAAACTTTAGAAAAAATCTTTGCCTAGGTGACGGAAATCTCTTACGGGGGGCGCGGCGCGTTTAGCGACGCTTCGCGAGGGGGGGGGGCGTGTATAGCTATTGTTCGTGTACGAGGTCTTGACAGGATTTGCGTGTAGCGAAAATACGTATGCATGTTAAGCCTTATGGGGAAAGTGTGTCGCTTCTGACACCGGCGTCAAGTCCCTGAGGGCCAGCTGCAATAGGTTGGGTCCATCTTGGCTGATTCCGTGGGCTCGCGAGGGGTCGTGCAACTAACGTGTCCAGTTTGAGACGGTCCGTGGGTAGGGAGAGGGAGGAGGTGACGTGTAGGCGGCCTGGCGATACCTGAATCGGACCGAGGCATGCGCTGTGAAACCGTGAAGGGGGTGGTGGGTTTCAAAAAAAAAACGAGGCAGAGGGGAGGCAGAATGGACAGGTAGGCCGCGCGTGGAGAACGCGCATGCGTCGGTCCTCATAGTGCGAGGACAAGCGATCCCGGGGATTTCCGCGTCGCGAAGACCTAACTCTATTCCTCGGGCCCTGGGCCTTGGTACGTAAGAGTAAATGAAAATGACGCCACAAAACATACATCCCATCACCGTATGACTCCGTATGACAAGCCTAGGGCCTCCACTGCGTGAAATCCAAGGTTACAGGTTGTTAGGATGTGTTTGGGATGTCTGGATTCTGGTTACATTCCCAGTAAATTCCTATCACATCCTATTTTTCTCGAATATCAAAGTAATCCCCACATTTCAAACACATCCCTGTGACATTATGGGCTTCGAAGCATGCCGCGACTCTAACTGAGCTGTGTTTGCACGACCAACCATGACCAACTGCACTCTTTCTTGACCAACTTGAACAGGTACGACAGCGTATCGTGGACTCAAGATCATCGCTCCAGTTCTACTTTCTTTTGGATGGTATGTTTCTATCCCCGTCCATGGTCTAGTCGAGCAATAGCCGATAGCTGAATGTCGCTGTCATGCATCAGGAAAAAGCGAAAACCCCAGTAGACCCCCCTACTAGATATATAGACATAATAGACATGTGCAAATTCTATAGTTGCCATAGACATACATAGACATGCAGCATGTATATGTAGACCTTCATAGACCTTCATAGACATGTAATACATCTATGTAGACATGCAGCATGTATGTGTAGATGCCATAGACCATTGTAGACACACCATATATTTATGTAACCTACATAGCCAGCACATACATCAATGTAGACTTCATGGACATATCAACCCGCTAGAGAGACCATGTAGATACACCCCCCGGGGCCCTTCAGAGAGCATAGTAATACAAAATTTATTTGTATTCAATATATATTCACACCGAGATTCGAGAGAGGCTGCTGCTGGCATACTCGCAAGTTGCAACAGACGTCAGCATACACCGCGCGGGCACGCTGTGGTATCCAATAATGCTCTCAACCCACAAACCCCAATTCCGCCTCGCAAAATTGTTAGCCGCGTCAATTGACGCGGCTAACAATTTTGCGAGGGTGTAGGGGAGTGAGCAAGGCAGAATGGACACCGCTACGGGCTGCCAATGGGAGGGGCTCTGACCCTCTCGATGGGTGCATGAACGGGCGGGCACAGGGGCGTGACATTGCCTTCAGCTCTCCTATAAGAGGGAGTGTGCAGGCAGGGAGGCGGAGCATAGGCGGGCGCAAAGACATGAGGAAAGAGGGAGAGGACAGGTAGGACATATGGATGCGGGTGCGGTGGTGCGGGTAGATTATATGAGCGGCCATGTTGAATGGCAGCCATTATCTTGTGTCCGAGTGGGCGGACAACGTGCGGGCATATGGGTGGAGGAACTCACTGGCGCCCGACTGCATGATTTCCACACACCATCCGTTGTTTGTACTATTTAGACATCGTCATTGTAGTCTGAAGTGAGTACGGCGAGGGTGCGAAGCGAGAGGGAGGGGGCAGGCGTGGGCGGACTCCAGATGGATGCAGCTGTAATGATGCGAACATATGGGCGGCGGGCGTGTGTGGTTGCGTCCATATAAATTACATGATGCTCGCGTCGTCCGTCGTTTGCACCATTTCCGCATCGTTGTTGCAGTTTGAGTGAGTGCTACATTGTCTGCTTTTGAGTTTGAGAGCGCAGTTAGAGTGACAAAAAGAGCCACTTACCTGACACTGGGGACCTTACCCGTGGCGGAAAGGCAGCATTACGCACCAGGGGTAGTCTCCTGTAGTCAGACTATAGGCGGAAGATATCCACCAGGGGACAGGCAGCAGCATGAGGACGAGAGGCGGGACTTGTCAAAATTCCGTTCGGCGGCGTGACGAAAGGTGACAAACGGTGACATTGTCACTGTTGGACTTTGGCAATTTTCAACATTCAAGTCGACGTCGGTGTTTGAGCATTCAACGTGGGTGCGGTGGGGCCGGGGTGTGCGATTCAGGTGCGTTTCTCATTTTTGTTGTACCAGTCTTACGCTGAAGTCCAACCCGACGCTCGGTGCTCAACACCTTCAAGGACATGATCAGCACAACAAATGCCCCTCCGCCGCATCCACAACAACCGACGCATAACCCGTTCCTGCCTACACACAAGCCTAACATGTGGACCGGGATTATATTGCCGCCCCTACAGGGTGGGATGGTTGGGGAGTGCTGGGTGATGAGTCTGAGGCACGATCTCGAGTAGCCCAAGGCGTTATGGTGTACCAGTGCGGCAGTGCGTTTCTACCTCTACCGTGTTTGTCTGACACTGAATCCGGTATTCAACGTCAAGCGAAATCGAAGACACGCCCACGAAAATGCGACTGGCATGCACAACCGCCGCGCAGGGCTGGACGACATTGTCATCACGGCTGGTCTGTAACTGTACGTTTCAGATCTTTTCTTGCGTCTCCCAATACTCACAAACTGAGTAACCAAGGCTGCTAAAGAAACATCTCCCCGCAACCGAGACGACCCCACTGCATGCATGGGCGTTAGTCATGACAATGGTGAGACCCCTTCAATCGCCAGGACGCCCACTCTCACCGCAACTAGCACAGGTTCACGACTTGGCCGCCCCCACTAAACGGTGTCGGCGCGAGCACAAGGCGCATGCGGGATTCATAGGTGCTTGACTCGAACACGCGCACGCCCGTGTGTACTCACCCCCCCTCTAGCTCCTCAATAGCTGCGCCCCCGAGCTCAAGCCTCAGCCGCATGCAGCGGCAGTCCATGCTTGTCTGCACATTGATATTATTGCCATATGTATTTAAACACTGTTGTATATAGCTAAATTCTATCTATTTTACCTGCAAACTCTCTTGGTGCATTGATTAAAAGCAACTGTATTATTTGTTACAATGTTATGGGTATCTACAGTGGTCTATGTAGACTACAGTGTCTATAGGTCTATGATAGCTGCTGAAGTCTACAGTGTCTACATGTACATTGGTGTTGTCTATGGTGTCTACACAGGCATTGCTGAGGTCTATGATGGTCTATGGGAGGTCTATATAGTGCACTAGGGGGTCTATATATTAGGGTAGATGTCTACAGGTCTATACATGCTACCCAGTCTACATATACCTACCATAGACCCATGAGTTTTTCCTGATGTGAGTGCCCAAGATCAAAACGGTGGACGGATAGGCCTTTCAAATGACGATGCTTGGACGATGTCTCCGAGTCGGGCACAATCTCAAGGTCCCGCTAAGTTTGAAAAACTTCTCCCTGTACTTGATTAAGTCTTGGTTTATTAGTACGACTATTCGAGGCGCATATTGGTACCCGAAAACCGCGACATGAGGTGATAACAAATTTTTCTATCACCCAATGCGCGTTCCTTGACCTTGCTTTGTAGATCTTCAACTTTCCAGTCGCCAGCACCCACAAGCAGTGTTCAAACTTTGAGGCCATAATCCCGACGCCCAGTACCGTTGCCATACCATTGTGAGCTCAACCATATTAGCTATTCAGTCCGCCTCTGACATGACAAATTGAAGCAGAGCGTTGGAAGCCCATCCACTCAGTCGAGATCCCCGGCCCACTTCGTCCAACTGGCTGAACACATTTCGTTCCTCGCTGACAAGTCACATACCAAAATCCCGATCCTCTCCTGGTTCATCCAAAGAACCAGGCTACTTTTGTCGGGTTCGGGTGATGGGAAGCAGGAGTTCATCATACCAGACACGCCGTACTACTTCGGGACCATTGCCACATCCTCCAGCGCGCGCACCATACCAGCAAAATCCAAATAGTTATGTGGGTAGTATATCCTATTCTAAGCTCAGTTTTGTAGTATTCCCTAGCACGTATAATATACACATTTTGATATGTATACGTGCCCAAAGCAAAGCCGTCGATAACCGGCCGCAGCGCGAGCAGCCAGATATATTTATACAGCAGATTATGTGCAGATTACAGCCAAATTGGAATGCGAGCTGTAATGTGGCTGTAATGTCTCCAAAACTTGAACGTTCGGGGGAAATCCTGAATCAGTAGGATTTCACTCGAATCTGCGAGGAATCTCACAAGAATTTACAAATTCTAAATACATTCCAGCATTGCGTAATCTAGCATTTCACGCAGTGCTCGCCCAACATTGCTTTTTTCAGGCTGGTTTTCAATGATTTCCTGGGGGAAACCATATAGGAGCTTCCCGAGTCCCGCCCGCATCCCCCGCCAAGGTTCTGAATGTGACACGTATACCATATATTCTGCACAGATTTTTTGACCTGGGTCGATGATTGATTATGACAGGCGGTTTTCCATGCGAGTTTTGCATGTCTGTACGCTATAGCTCATGCATTGGCAGCGGAGGATGAAGTTCTACATACACGAAATTAACCAAAAATTGGCGCTCATACCTCAATTTAAATAGAGACACTACTCTGTGCGATTCTCTGCGCAAGCCACCGTCACATCATTACGCAGCCATTTTCTGCACGTGGAAATCTCCCGACATTAATGGCCCTCGATGCGCATTTTCGACACGGACATTGATGCACTACTGGCCCTACCATGGCTCGTGCACCACCCAGTTATGATTCATTTTACTTCTGGTGATTCCCATCGGCTTCTGGAACTTTTGCCACTCGAGTGTGTACTTCTGTCGTTCCTCATGTCTATGGTGATCCTCGTCTGGCGTAGACGCACTCATGAGATCAACACAGTGATGACACCCACAAATGTTATGCTCTTCATGCGCTGCATGATGCACTATGCCTTGGATTCTACATTCTCCTAGTATATTGGCTTCAGTATTGTCTCAAATCAAACCGGCTGGGCCATGGCTACTCAGCAACCGAGCGGCCTCCCCGGTTTTGCGGACGAGACTCATGTTCTATTCACCGCTGATCCTTGCCTTTCCCTCGATTTCCTTAGTGATATGCCAATCATCAGGAAAACCCAAATCTGGCAAATAGATTTAATTTATTGATATTCATAACATTCCTGAGTATTCTGATAAAATCCAATAATTCTTCGCAAATTATTGGGGAAGCATATTCTACAACTATTTACAAGTAAATGTGGGATACATACCAGCAAATACCATCCTATGCTAAATAGTAATATACACAGCCCCAGCATTTATTTACTTGGAATATCCAAGGATATCCAGTAGTATCCAGTGACAAATTGGAGCCAAGAGAGCCAAAATCTTACAAGTCCGTTCAATCTCAGCCGAGGTCAATGCCAAACACAGCACATCATCGCTTGTTTTTTCTTTTGGCAACGTGTACCCCTCCTTTGCTCACCCCACGTCGTCCACGAACCCTCGCTGGCATTGTTTGTCATGCCCCCCGCCACTCTTTACACCCGACGCAACTTGCATCACATGCCCTCTCGCGTTCTCGCAGGTAAGCTCCGCTGCATGCTCTCATTCATCTGCTTTAACGCTCCCCCTCTTGTTGTGTCCCCACCGCTCCTGAGCACTACGAACCTCATTGTGTGCTCGTCGGCCTCAACTGCCATATCTACCCGCTGTTACGCCCTCTCAAGCCCAGCACCCTCAAGCACTGTCACATCTGCGCTGCACATCATGAGCGCCACCATAACCCACCGCCACGTCACCCACAAGCCGACTCTGTCATTGTCATTGTTCC
>JADNYI010000436.1:0-27002 GCA_015501065.1 Infundibulicybe gibba | reverse complement strand
CTGCAGTGTGAATGTTGGACGTTCAAATCCCCAGCGATTGGCATTCCAATGTGCATGGTACTCAATCGCCGAGTTGGTCGCTTGCGTGGGTACCCCGTTCAGGTAAGTGACCAGCTTCCTATCATTGGCCACTTAGTCCAAGGAAAACCGTCTTTATCTGGAGTCAATCGGCAAGTCTCAGTTCCCCTCCATGGATTGGACCTGGGATGGCTATCCGATTGCAAGGGAGTCTTCGGCGAAGATTTTCTTCGTAATCGATCCCGCATCCGAGAGTGTGCGCGGGAACAGGCTGCAGAACACAAACGGCGCACGGGCTTGGCCCCAGGTGAACTGCCAGGGGAAAACTGGGGATTTGCGGATCTCACCTCCCGTAGTAGGTTCCGTGGTCAGGCTCGAGGCTGCAGAGGGTGTATGAATAGTGCGTAGCATTACTTTGACGTTTGGCCCCTCCAATATCGAGATCGATGGAGGGCAGATGTATCTGAATGCTATGAACTCTCTATGAAAATAACTAGGTGTTTAGCTGTGGACCAGTTCCATTTCAATTGGGCATCCCTTCAAGCTGAGTGCCTTTTCCGGCGGCGCCACTGGTCGCCCGAACTTGGCGGCGGCTGTGGAGGATGTACTGCTTGATCAGTGCCAAGACGCGGCTCGTTGGCATCGACTCTGGTACTTTATACTAGTAGGTCTCAATCATTGACATTGGTCACCATCACAATAATTGATTCTCGCGGTCTTGTAAAGATATGCACTAGTTACCCAGAATTGCGGGCTATTTCATGTGGAATGGATGGAGTCCAGCTTTGCCTCACCCGAAGTGTAAGAACAGCGGATCCGCTCTGCGCGTGTAATGTAGGTGAGCTCTACGATGCAGGTTTGGTCGTCCATCGTGGTGTGTTAGCGGGAACCCATCTTAAATGGCCGAATCTATATCTAAAATTATCGGCAAGTTCTAGGCCTCGCGCTGATTCGAATGTTATTCCCCCTCTATTCCAAAAAAAGACCGAAAACTAGAACCACGGCAAGGTATACTAACCATGGTTCCCGGTCGGCTACTAGGGTGGAACTAGAGCACGAGCGTCATTGCGGAACGAAATCCCGGTGGGCATGTGATGATTGCCGAAGAATGGATAATTATTAAAACCGCATTAATCCAAGCACTCCAGCATCTCACTTACGCTAGGTACTCGTTCTAAATGCGATCAAAATATTAATAGCTGCCTAAATGCTTATGGAGAACATGTAGCCTGTCGATCGGGCTGATTGATGACTTGGGTTCCTCCGGCGGCCGCCCCGTGTTTGAATCTCTATACTCTTATCAATTCACCAATAACTCACCACTTAAGTTAAAAGGAACTGCGAGACATCCATGTCTAGCACTCTTCGGGTGGGTATTTTAGGGCACATCGATTCATTTCCGGCGCCCACCATCCTTGCAGATGGCTCTTACCCGCGCAGACGCAGAGGCATCGGGGGCCATTCTCGAATGCATTCTCTACGGCAATAGCTTCAACTGCCCGCCATGCTAAACGAGGCTGAAATTTCCTCTACTAGGTGCATATGTGGTTCTCTTCGTTCAATACCTAACCCTTCAGCATGATGGTAATCACCGGCTCGATGGGTCACTACCTTTGGCTCATATATTTCTCTTTGGCCTCTGTACTTTGTCTTTTTGCCTTGAGATTCCCGCGGCGTATTTGAGGGTCGTACGTTCCATCCTTATCCTTTGACTTTAGGACTTCTCAAGATAACATTCAGGTGCCGGATCTGGAAGACTCCTTGTTGGACATGGCTTCTAAACTTGATTCGGGCTCTATTGCAATATCCGCTCTCATCGATTACATGGCTCAAATGATTCTGGTGAGCACTACATATGCCCGTTCGTAATCGTCACTCACCAGGCGGCGAAGCTCTACCGCTGCTGGATCATCTGGGGCAGGCGATGGGTGGTTGTTGCCGTCCCAGGATTCCTTGCGCCCGTAACGCTTGGTACCAAAGGGTTTAATAATTCCGCCCAATCGATGACCGCTTACCTGCATTTCAGGCGGGGGACTTGCCCTTTTTGATCTTCTTAACCCTCCCAACGCAGCAAAGGTCCCCGCTCTTTCCACACCAACTGGAATTGTAGTCAACTCATTTGCGCTCGTCGTCAACGCTCTCATCACATCACTAATCATGACCAAGATCTTCTTAACCTCACGAGAAGTGCGCATCTTAGGTTCCAGCTCGAGTCGGCCTCTCCACATCGCCACTGCTATGCTGATTGAATCGGGGCTCCTCATGTTTACGTTCCAACTCGTTTTTGTTGTATTCTACCGGTTCACGGAATTTGCTATTATTTCCGGCGCAACCGCTCAAATATATGTACGTGTCTGCCACTGGAGTCCGTAGTGGACGAATAGTTAATCATGCATGTGCAATGCAGGGGATTACTCCAACACTTCTTAGTATCTGGCTCATCATGGATTCCGCCTATGACGAAACCGCCGAACAAACCACCTCCCTAAGGCTCCCCCAGTCAGAAGGAGCCACCACCGAGGCCACTGCCACAAGCGTGAGCGCTGCTGAGGTTCGGCCCCAAAGTGCTATCATGGAACCCGGCGCTCCAAACAACGAAAAAGCCGCTGCTGACGTGGTGTAAAAATACTGAGGATATGAATCGTTGTTATGAAGTAATTATCTACCATCCCACCTCAACCGTCCATTCGCCTTGAAAGACCACGCCAGGGAACTTGTGTTCTATAACACCTTTGTTTCTAGTTACATACATTCATCACCCCGTACCATCAGTTATCGATTGATCCTCGGGTTGGGCGAGAAGAGAGCCGCTGAGTCACCCACCAAGTGGCCTACTCGTCTCCGCGTATCGGCCCGAACCCAACTCCAGCTTCTTTCTTGAGAAGCCGCCAGCCGCAAAGCGTGTTGGATTCAATAAGTCCAGCGAGTATAGATGGCTATAAGCAGCCCTTTGGCATTCTAGTTTCAAATCAGGTATTTTCGAAGTCTTATATGTTCGTTCTAGTCTGCTTCGCCCATTGCCAGATTCTAGCCTGGACACATGATCTGCACCATACTGCTTCCTTTCCAACTCTGGAGGACGCGTCAACACCGTGAATGTGCGGTCAATTCTGTGCAGGCTGAGGTTGTATTGGGGTTTGGATGCCGACAATACAGCCACACAAAAGGGAATACTAGCGGATCACAATACCCAAGTGCCAGAGCGCGATATGTCCACTCTTGAAGGATTCGCCAAACACGATGGTGAGGACGGAGAGGGCCAAAGGCCAGCCATAAAAAGGATAGCATCGATGAGTTCCTCAAGCCTATCATCGTGTCGGGTGATCATATGCACAGGTGGAGATGTGCGGTTTTTCATGTACTACCACTCTGAATTGCGTGTGTGAGGCCGCCAAATCCTGGTAAGTTTGACGGCCCTGCCTCTGGGAATCTTACATGCTTTTCTTCACCGATCTGATATTCCTTCATAAATAGCCGTCCTTGACAAACTGCGGACCATGTCAAGGTACACTAACCACGATTTCTCAGTTGGCTACTCGGTGGGTGGGACTGGAGTAAGAACCTCATAGCATGTCGTGGTCGCAGGAATACATACATGCTGAATTTGTGTTAGTCTAAGAACTTCAGCATCAGGATCCCCTCACTTACGCTAACGCTCGCACCAAATCGGTCGAAGTATTATTAATAACTGCTCAAATGCTTCTAGAGAACATGTAGTCGCCATCTAAAATGTAGCTGGAGAGTTTTCGTCCTTTGCTCTCCGAATGGGCAGCTCCCCGGCTTAGTGATTATCTATATCGGGATGAAATACGCTCTCATCAATTCATCACTTGGACCAAACAAAAATCACATGCATCCATGGCCAGCGGCCCCCGGATTAGTATTTTAAGGTCACGTCGATTCGCCTCCAGGCGGATTCTTTACCTACCATCCTTGAAGATGGTTCTCACCCGCATGGATGCGGAGGCCCTGGGGCCATGCTCGAGTGTATTCTCTATGGTAATGGTTTCAACCACTCACCATATTAGATAGGGCTGAAATTCCCTCCACTAGGTGCATATATAGTTCTCTTTGTCCAATATCTCGTCCTTCGGCATCGTAATAACCGCAGGCCTGACAGGCTGCTGACTTTGGCTCATATATTGCTCTTTTGCCTCTGCACTGTATCCTTTTGTCTTGACATTCCCTCGGCGTATTTGAGAGTTGTAAGTTTCATCCCCATTGATAAATCTCGGGGCTCCTCAACATAATATTCAGGTTCCGAATCTGGCGAAGCCCTTGTCGGAGGTGGCCCCCAAACTCAACTTGAGCTCTATGGTAATATTCGCCATTATTGATTTCCTGGCTCGAGCGATTCTTGTAAGTGCTACATGTATATGCCCCTTTCATTATCATTAATTGCCAAGTACAGCTCTACCGCTGCTGGATCATCTGGGATAAACGATGGGTAGTTGTTGCTGTCCCAGGATTCCTTGCGCTTGTGGCACTTGGTAAAGTATTCAAGGGTTCCACATAATTAATTATCGCTTAACTGCGTTCTAGGCGGGGGATTTGCTCTTGCTGGTCTCCGTAACCCTTTCCTCTGGGGTGGCAAAGAATGGGCCATCCATGCTTTCAAATCGATCAGGATCATGACGAATTCTGTTTCGCTCGTCGTTAATGCTCTCACCACGTCATTAATCGTGACCAAGATCTTCTTAACTTCACGAGAAGCGCGCTCTGTCTTGAGCTCTAACTTGAATCGGCCTTTCCGTATTGCCACTGCTATGGTTATTGAATCAGGGCTCCTCATGTTTGCATTCCAACTTGCTTTCATTTTCCTGTTTTTAAGCCCAGGGTTTGAAATTGTTTCTACCCCAACCTCCCAAATATATGTACGTGGCTTCCTACCAGAACTCGGCGGTGGACGAAATTTTAATTCTGGATATGCAGGGAATCACTCCAACGCTTCTCAACATCCGGGTCATCATGGGTTCTGTGTATGATAAAACCACGATGGCCGAGAAATCCCGCCCCCTGAGATTTGCCCACACGGCAGGAGTCGCCACCCATGCCACTAACCCGAGCACGAGCACGGGCATAGTACAACTCCAGGGTACCATTACCGAACCCAATGCCTCAAACAACAAAAAAGTCGCTGACAATGTCGTTGAAATAAAATAATACTGAGTGTCCCATTCGCATCCCCAGCTGACCGCGCAACCGCGTCCTCTCGTCGTCCATCGATCCGACACATTAATCCGTTGAAACGGTGTTTCCCATGATTTCATCCACGATCCTAGTCCGCTCGCTCCGAAATGCTGTGCCAGGGAACTTTCATGCTATCACGCCTTTGTCTCTAGCTACGTACATTCATCAATTAAACCTTTTACATCCCTGGCTATCAATTATTTGCATGACCACCGTACGTACATTCCCGCATTGAACAAGAAGCGAACCGCCGAGTCGGTTCCCATAAAGTGGCCTGCCTCGTCTCCCCCATATCCGAAGCCTGAACTCGGGCTCCGCTTCCTTCCCCTCCAATAGGGTTAACATTATGGCGAAGGGAATATATGGTGTGGTGGCTATTTGAAGATAAATAGTATATTCATTCGCGAAGCGCTCTAGTGAGGGGTGCCGGACAAGCATCCGAACGGTCAAATGGTAAGCGTGTATATAGAATATAATTTTGCTCCTAGCGTCTGACTTCATTTAGGATCTCGGATAGACAGCCGGTGGGAATATACGTACTGTCTATTCATTCAGGCGCTGTGAACGCAGAATGCAATTTGAAGGGATTTACGCTCGATCCGGTCCTGCACTCCAAATGGGCGAAGCTAAATGTGCCAAATATATCACACGGCATGTTGAACATCTTTCAACCTTCCTCACCAACACCCCCAATCCCCACATGCTTGGTCGGTATTGCTATATTCTCGTCCTTCTGCTTCAAATATGATTGCGACGCGAGTCATACGACGGCGCATAGGAGCGGGCATCGATGAACTGTTTGTAAAATCCGTAAATAAACTACCCGTGGGTCTTCTGAACTTCCCTTGAATCCCTTCGATGAATATCGACCCTAAGCCGAATAGGAACCATTGGAATGATATTCAGAGTTTGCTAGTCAAATGTTTCGCTAGCCCTTGGCCTATGTTACATGTAATTTCTGCGCGCCGGGTTCTTAGTCTCCTACAGCGTGGTCGATGGTGTTCGCCCTAACCTCCTGTTGGAGGGTTGTTACAATCGTTCTCGAGCTCTACTGCCATCTTATTCTTGTCAAATTGCGTCGGACGGCTGCCCCATATTGTATTGGTAGACCAAAATATTGGGGCGGACCTTCTCGCCCACTCTGGGATGCGTCTGGGCGATTCCATGAGTCGACAAGAACATGTTGAGGAAGTCTTCCATCGGTATGGCTCTAACCTAGAGCTCGCTCATCTACGTTCTGGCCGTGCATCTGGCGTGGCGAGAAGCTGTTCCTGCATCCTGATGCTTTCTTTGTGGGCTGCTTGGCCTGGCCGGATTCTATCAGGGCGTAGTGTTAGGAGGCGGTAAACGGGCATGTACGCAAGTTATTTTACTTGCATTTCAGATAGCTGGGCTCCACTTCAGAGACGCAAGCTTCCTCATAATTCGCGCGTCATCCACCACCCTCCAATGGCCAGAAGAATGATGCTTGCAAGGTCGCGTCCAAAGGGATCGAATACAGAGCAGTGAGCAGACTTGCACACAAGCCCTTGTTGAACTGTTAAGGCTCACCGAAAGGGCTTGACCTCCCGCGCCTCCTCCCCAAGACCGCCAGCGTGGATATCGTGACTACCAAATCGACTGCACCTGGTGGAACGCGATGACCAGGATTGAGTTAGCTATCGGAAGTGCAAGCCTGACAAACTGGGCAGCCATGGAAGATGTGACATGTCAGCATACCAGGACGAACCAACGCCTACCGTGTCGCACGACAATAACTCTGAACATATCCGGGCCCCGGCGTGAAGATCGGAGCGGCTGTAATCATGTGACCTCCTGTTTGGTTGCAGACGCGGATGCTATAACCTTAAACCTTTGCATTCAAGACGTCTGTACCAGTACTAGTATTGATGCAACCAGCAACACAGAAGAACCAGCAGTACCAGGGGTGCAACTGTAATCAATGTGTAAGTGAGCAACGAACAGATAGGTATTTATAAATTAATGATTATATAGTATATTGATAAATGGAAGGTAACACTTGCCGGTAAAATGGTCAGCATTGAAAGGAACCCCAAGGCGATTCGATGCATGATACCATCCATCACTTCAATATTGCATTCAGCGTGTCGGCCGTTGTAGCATCTCCACCGTGATGCATCTGCGTGGGGACTCATAATCCGCGGCAAGGTACTATTGGCGAGTTTCAGTTCCAGTCACGATCTTCTCCAGGCTCTGTTCCAAGGTAGGGCCGGAACCGGGATCACATTAGGGCTATTAATTAAACCATGTTTGTCTGCTAGGGACACGAACTTTATTGTGGAACAAAATCATGACTGCTAAACACGCCGTCGGCAGGCAACTGATGTCATGGATGTTCTCAGCGGCCATCTCATAATTGCCCCAAAGTTTTCATCAACTTCGCCATTGACAACAATCATGTATGCATAGCCAGCACCCGTCGGATTAGTATTTTAGTGCGTCGACTCACGAAGCGGGATCATTCACCCACCACCCTCGAAAATGGGTATCGCTTACCATACTGCAACGGCTTTGGGGATTATTTTTGAGGGCATACTATATGGTAATATTTTTACTTGCTACACTCAGTGAGACTGAAATCGTCTCTAGGCGCTTACATGGTTCTCTTCATTCAATATATTGACCTCTGGCGTCGTAATAACCGCGTGGTTGACCGGCCACTGGCTCTGGCCCAGATATTGCTCTTCGGCCTCTGCACATTATGCTTTTGCTTTGACGCCCCGGTGGCATATCTCCGAGTTGTATGTTCCGTCCTTGCCTATGATTCTTAGGCCTCACCAACATGGTACTTAGGTGGGAGATGGGGACACATCTGATCAACTTGACGTGGGCTCCCTGGTAATATTCGACGTTATTGATTTCTTGGCTCAAATGATTTTGGTGGGCGCTACATATGTCTAATTCCGGTTGTTACTCACCAGGTGGGGAAGCTCTATCGATGCTGGATCATCTGGGGTAGACGGCTGATAGTTGTTGCTATCCCAGGATTTCTTGCGCTCGTATCGCTCGGTAGGTAGTTCCCTAGTTAGAATCACTGAGACTCACAGTCCTCCGTTTCAGCCGGAGGATTCGCACTTGCTGGTCTCGAAAATTCTCCCCTCTGGGACACCGACCCAGACAAGACCGGCTTTTTTTATCAAACAATTGGGATTATGACATACACTATTTCACTCGCCGTCAACGCTCTCGCCACATCGCTCATCGTGACCAAGATTCTCTTAACCTCACGAGAAGTGCGCTCCGTCTTGGGTTCCGATTCGCATCGGCCTTTCCGCATCGTCACAGCTATGCTGATCGAATCTGGGCTCCTTACGTTTGCATTCCAGCTCGTTTTTGTTGTCCTATTCTCGATCCAACACCCGGCACAAGATCTGATTTCCTTCCCAATCGCTCAAATATATGTATGTGGCTCCCACTCAGAAGTGGATGAAATACTAACCCTGGAAGCGCAGGGAATTACTCCAATACTGCTCAATATACGGGTTCTTTTGGGTTCCACGTATGACGAAGCGGCAGAGAGAAGACTCTCCCTGAGTTTCGCCCGCCGGGGAGGAGCTCCCATTCGGGCCCCCGTCCTAAGTATAAACACAATCCGATCTTGGGGTATTAGTATCGACCTCGATAATATTTCAAACAGCGAAAGAGACGCCAGTGGCGTAGTTAAATTTAAACCAAGAAACGATATTTATCCTCCCATCAATCTGAACCATTGATCCCCTCGAACAATTTCCCCTACATTTCATCGACCTTCCTGTCCTTAATTGCGCTAGCTTCGGACAAGTTCGATACAATGAACATTGGACATAACGCCATATCGAGGCTGGAATGCATTGTACTATAAATAACCATGTACTTCGAATTCCAATAGAATGTAACAACACATAGTAAATTATGGGCACGGACACGGAATGTCACTTTATTTCTAGCATCCGGCTCAGTTTGGGATCTTGGGTCGATTTAAATTCTCACTGGGAGTGTGCATGCGGCGCAAGGTATTTGATGCGATATTAAAGTTATTATGTTCACAAACGATCCACCCAAAATGAATTTCGCCGCTCACAGCCGTGCACAACAAGGGATCTTTTCAGTGAGGCCAACTATTCATCAATCGACCCGAAACCTAATACAAATTGAGGGGTCGTCGACAGTCCTTCGGGAATTTGTAGTCATCATCTCTAGATCCTAGCTGCGCCAATCTTGTCCAGTGAGATCAGCCTCTTTGTTAACCAATCCGCTACATTCGCCCTGAAACCCGTGGTAGTTGTATAGTTATCTCAGACAATTGCGTTGGGGGCGACTATGAGCGATTTCATCCTCCTTTGCGGGGTCCACTCCAAATGTACGCATTTTTTCTTCATCGACGGGACGATCCTTCACAAGTCTGTAGCCATCGTCGCTAGACCCCCATCGCGCCAGAGCTATCGCTAATGAAACGCGCACAGCGATGCCCACCAGCCGTGAGATCTGAATTGCTGCCGATTGCTTACTCGGGTAAGGAGCAACGAACAAGATGGCGACAAGACGACCGAAGCAGGTATTCGCGAGCTGCGCAAACACCAGGTCGCGCGTACTGAAGGAGGAATGGTGTGGGAGAGAGGGGTCCTCGAGAATATGCGAAGCGGCCGCGAAGGTAACTGTGGTGGCGGGGGTGATGCATGATGGAGGACAGGCTGGATGCATTGGCTGGTAATGCAGGGAACACGGAGTCCAGCCTTGCATGATGTAGCACAGCGAGAGCCTCTCTTGCACACACATTGAAATTTGAAGTACCAAGGCATGGGGGACCTTTTCACGGAGGAGTGATGCCGTTCGCGATAGAACTATTGGATATGTACCTGTACGCATTGATGTCGTGCAAACATGGTCGGGTTTTAGTAGAGCAGCCCACGAACTCGGTGAAAAAAAATTACGAACGTAGAATTCTGCAATTTGATTACGCCTACTGGCGTTGGCCACGGTTGATTACTAACGTGTCCGATCCACTGGGGCTTTCAGCCTCTCCACGCCCCATGCTGGGAAGGCCGCTTGGTGAGAGTGCTATGTCTGTCTCGTTCTCTGTGAAGGATTATTCGCTTGGCCAAGAGACCATGCTTTTGCTGCGCTTTGTTCAAGCGAGGTAAAAATGTGAGAAGGAATTGTGTGACGGTTGTGATGTCGCCACACGAGTCCAAACACCATGCACTGGATGTTCAAGTTCCCAACGATCAGCATTCCAGTATGCAATCATGTGTATTGGAATATCAATCACCGAGTTGATCGCTTTCATGGGTGCCCTGGGTGACTATCGCGAGCACCGTCCAAGTAAGCGACCAGCTTCCCATCACTGTTGGCCACCTTGCAAATCTAAGGAAATCCACCACTGCCGTCTAGAGTCAATCGACAAGTTTCAGTTTCCGTCCACAAAGCGGACCTGGGACGGCTACTTACCATGCAGGCCACCGAAGATTTCCTTCGTAATCGATCCCGGATCCAAGGAGAGTGTGTGCGGGAACGGGCTGCGGGACGTGAACTGTGCTCGTAGGAAATTGGTGGATCCCACCTTATGTGACGGATTCTATGGTCGGGTTAGAGGCTGCGGAGGGTGTATGAATGGTGCGCAGCGTTACTTTGGTTTAACCCCTCTGATGTAACAGATTGATTCGGAAGCAATCCAAATTGATCTGCTACTTGAAACGATGACACTGTACAATTCACTGACCACCGTTCACCCACACAGATTCACCGTCCGGGATTCATATTCTTGTTAACATCCGCGTTTGCATGTCTCAACGTCCCGCAACCAGGGTTCGGTTGTCGTTGTATGTGCCGAGACCCTTTCCACTAGAAAATGTACTACTATCCATCGAACCTGGTATGTGCTCCCCACTTCACTGTCTGCTAATACCTCCGAATTAGGTCCGGAACGTCGGAATATGTGTGTATTGACGTCTCATGAGGACTATGTGCGCGCCATCTAACCCCACAAGAGTCGCATCCTGTCATCTCACCCGGTCCAAATTATGACCAGACACAGGGCGTGCAAATTGAACGCGCGTGAATGCCCTGACTTTTGCTCGCGTCCGTGCAATTTACAAACGTGACTATGTATGCATTTTCGTCGGAACTGACCGATAGCTGAATGCCTAGGTGAAGATCTCCTTGATCTGCTCCTCGAGCCACCGGTATGGGGTCCCGGAGGTTATGTCGGTCTCGTCGGCCGTGCCGCTACCACTGGTGAGCAAGGCAACGATACGGCCAGCTCTGTCGAGGATGATGGAGCCCGAATCTCCTGGGGCAGAGAACGGGTCTGGGGCAGGCTCGGAGAGCGAGCTACGGTGTTTGTTGTAGGGCAGGATGGCGGTCTCGATGGACGTGCGCTCAATTCCGTAGTCAGTATAGATGCGAGTGAAGGAGTCGAGCCCATTGACACAGCCTATGGTGGTGCCTGTAGCCAAGCCGTTCTTCACTACAAGTAGTGCCTTCTCGCCGTGAATGTCGAGGTGCTGGGGCTGGTGGATCTCGTTTTCCCTCACGACACCAGAAGCCTGAAGGAGCCCATCGTACGGGCACTCATAGTCGACCTGGTCCTCGGGATGCGGGAACATGAACCCACTGAAGTCGGCCACCGAGAGGTTGCCACCTGCGGGGTAATAATGGTCGGTCAAAACTGAAACTGCAGGACGAGATAGGAAACGTACCGACATAGACCTTGTTTCCCAGGAAGGTGTCCCAGTCAATCCTCTCGCTGTAAAGCTCGATAAATGCCCAGTCGCGCGTAAACATATTGGGCCCGTCAGGGACGACGATGGGTTCAGCGTGGAGGACGCGGCCGATGGTGCGCTGTTCCGGGTTCGTCCTGTGTTTTTTAACCTCATCATGAAGCTTGTTCAAGTTGCTGACAACCCACATCGCCCTCTCTATCTTGTGCTGGTTGTACTGGCGCGCCCTGGTGACCGCAGCGTCCTGGCCATCGACGAACTCGCCCGGCCGGGTGATCTCGTCCTTCCACACTGCGACGGAGTGAGCGCGGCTTTTGATGGCGGACATCATGGAGTTTGTAGCGTTCCGGTAACCCATGCTGCCAAGCGCAACGATCTCCTCGCGGGGCTGGCTGGTTTTCTTGCCCGTTTTGGCGTACATGGGGGGAGGGCGAGCAACGTGGGCAGCGGTGAGAAGGACGACGCGGTCGTCGTCGTTGCTCAGGCGGAAGTAGAGAGCGCCGGTGCCCTCGTAGTGGGGCATCTTGAGCGGGGCGATGGAGAGGTCAAGCGTGGGCGTGAAAGCCTTGAGTGTCGGGCGTGAACGACAATTCCAATACCGGATACTCCAAGTTCGTACGAGGCGAGTGGAAGGAAATTCTCCAATGCCTCCCGGAGATAGATTCCCCATGAAACCACACGATCTCCGGCGTCCAATTCTGATCCGTGAGCGGAGGCCGGGTCATTTCGGTACACTTGGCCAACGGGGGCTTAACTACTTAGGATACCCCGATGCTCGGGCATGGTCCATTGCTAGACAACTCTTCGAGGCCATCAACTTCATACATCAACATACGGTGGCGCGCTTGGACCTGAAACCGGTGCATATTTTGATGCCAATGAACAGAGGGCGCCTCTCCCTCATCAACTCTAATACGTCCGTTCACGTCGAGAGTGCGAAAACCATTTTTAGTGATTTCGTCAGCGCTCATGGGTCTATTCCCCCTGGGGTTGCACTGGATGATTGCAGCCTGTTCAGTCCAGTCCGTGACGACTAGTGATTCTGTAGGAAGAAACCATCTGAGCTATGCGATTGCCGTCAGCCATTGGCGGATCGCGATGCATTACTTGAGATCTCAAGCGCTCGTGGATGAGGACCCAGAGAAGCGACCGATAATGTCGGAGGGGATAGCCAGTAATCAGCCGATTTCCCTGCCATGAGGCTTATGCATGATTAGCGGCATAGAAACGTGGTGATAGAAAAATGATATTCGTGATCTAGTATAACCTACTAGAGTTACTAACTATCCCTTTTATCAACAGCCACCGTCACCCAGCATTCTGTCTGAATCAGTACACCAGCATTTCCGGCCTAGTCTTAGTTGCTGTCATTGCCCTCGTTTGCTACTTCTTTTGCCCGTATCTACCCTCACCACCCAACTCATGTTATCTCTCGTACAACCAACCGAGTACTCGCTTTACCGGAAATGTCATGACGGCCAGCAAGGAAATGCAGGCCAGGAGTCGTGTCCTGCTGCTACTATCAGGCGTGATCTCCTACATGGATCTTGCCACGGTCATTCTATTCATAACTTCATGCCGGACCTGATCAATAGACTAACCATACCCCCCGGATTCAATCAGATAGTCTTGGCAGCTCACAACTTGTTTCGGACGGAATAGAGACATAGTCATCCCGAAATACATTCAACTTACCAATAACTCACCCCTCGGGCTAAACAACCACGGGTTAGTATTTTAGGGCTTCTGACTTTGATTCATCTCCAAGCGAATTCTTCGCCCACCCTCAGAGATGACTCTCACCAGCCAAGATTTGAACGTCCTGGGGGCCATGCTGGAATGTATATTTTATGGTAATAGTCTCAACTGCCATACCAAGCGAGACTGAAATCCCCTCTACCAGGTGCATACGTGGTTCTCTTCATCCTATCCCTAGCCCTTCAGCGTCGTAACAACCGCGGGTTTGGTAGACCGCTGACGTTGGCTCACATACTGCTCTTTGGCCTCTGCACTTTATGCTTTTGTCTTGACATTTCTACGGACTATTTAATAGATGTATGTTCCATCCTCGTCCATCAGTTTTAGGCCTCTTCAACATGATATCCAGGTAGTACCAGATGTGAAAAACTTGGACACATCCAATAAACTTGACATGAGCTCCATTGTGGTATTCGCCGTCATTGATTACTTGGCTCAAATGACTCTGGTTAGTGCTACATACGCCCACTCCATAACTATTACTCACCAACCGGCAAAGCTCTACCGGTGCTGGATCGTCTGGGGTAGGCGGTGGGCGATTGTTGCCATCCCAGGGTTCCTCGCACTTGTAACACTTGGTACAGGATTTGAGAACTCTACCCAATCAACGACCACTTACCTGCATTTCAGGTGGGGGATTTGCAATTGCTGCTCTTGATAATTCTCCCCTCTGGAAAACAGACGTAGAGGGGACTTACCGGATTTATAGGCCAATCGGGATTACGACAAATGCTATTTCGCTTGTCGTCAACGCTCTCACCACTTTAATAATTGTGACCAAGATCTTTGTAACCTCACGGGAAGTGCGTCCTGTCTTGGGTTCCAATTCGGATCGGTCTTTCCGCATCGCCACCGCAATCCTGATCGAATCTGGGCTCCTCACATTCGCATTCCAACTCGTTTACGTTGTTCTATTCTCCATCCAACATTCAGCAGTTCATATAATTTCTGGCCTAATCAGTCAAATATATGTATGTGGTTTCCTACTGGAACTCGGAAGTGGGCGAAATTTAATTCTAGACGTACAGGGAATTACCCCGACACTCCTAAATATACGGGTCGTCATGGGCTCCACATATGATAAAACCACGGAGAAAATGCTCTCCCTAAGATTTGCTCACTCAGGAGGAGCCGCCACTCGGACCACTGGCCCAAGCATGAGCGCTGCTGGAATCCAATCCCGGGATATCAATGTCGAATTTGATGGTGTTCCAAACAACGAACTTGAAAGAGCCGCTGATGACGCCGCTTAATTTGAATATACATGTCTATGCCCCCAGAGCTTGTTTCATTGCGTTACTGGCGCTTTCGTCCATCCTTCATCGGTTCGAGGTTTATCCTGCTATTTTAGTCACCTTCTCACCCGAAGCTGTCTGCTCTTCATAAAAATACCCCACTGGGGGAACCTTTGTTCTATACTGCTTCTGATTGTATATATTATTATTCCGCGTCCCTAAGTCGTCGGTTGATTGCGGAACCACCATGCATACGCCCCCGCACCGAGTCAAACCCCCACGCCAGAGCAGTGTGCTTTCGTCTCATCATATCAGCCTGAGCTCACCCTTGGCCTCCCTCCCCAACCCATTGGCTTTAATCGTATTCGGTCGGATAGAGACAATGCCGTGTGGCAGAATGGTGGTTCGTTCCTAGAATCTAATCCAATTCGGGATCTCGGACAGACGCCCAACAAGGATTGTGGGTAAGTACTACCCAAGGTATTTAGGTGCAAACGGGCCTTATATTCTTGGGTAGATATACAACCCCCTGACGATCGTAAATAGGTGCCGTGCACCTCTGTTTTAACAGAACGAAAGAGATGAAGAGCGCGTTATGGCATTAAATCGTATTGGATCATGCGAGCGCGCTCACCAAAATAGGACCGAAGAAAAACTAAGACGGTGGACATGGTCAAGTGGTCCGCTTAAAATGAATTTCGCGGTCCACAACAATGGGTTTCTCCTAGTGGAGTTAAGCTCCTTGCTGACACATCGCAGCCGCCCCAGAAACTCAATACGAAACGGAGCCCATACCCAAAGGTCGTAGGTAGCTCTTCACAAATCTATAGCCATTGTCTCTAGACCCCGACCAGCCAGAGCTGTCCCTAATAAAACGTGCGCAGCAGTGCCTACCAGTCACGCGGTCCGAATCGTCGCCAACTAGTCGCTCAAGCAAGGAGCAATCGCTCACCCGAGAATTCTGAGGAGCGGCGGAACAAGGAGCTGGAGGTGGTGGACAGGACTATCAGAGAGGGTGTCCGTGAGATGCCCAAACACCGGGTCCTAACGCAGATGTGTAATCGGGGAGCGCTTGGTACGTTGGCCAGTGATATACGGAGGAAGCATGATGAACACACAGCGAGAGCTGTCCATGCGTACATATCGACGTGCTGAGGCTTGGGGCACGTTCCGCGGACGAATGACTTACGTATTTACTTGTCGTATAAGAGCAAAATCATTCAGAAAACGGCGCCATTTACGATAGGAAGCACTCGAAGGAGAGGCCGGGGACGACGACGGACGCCGCAAACAAAGTGGGGGTGTAAAATCAACAGAGCTTAGTATCCACAAAGCCAAACAGTCATCCGAGTCACTAATGTCACCAACCTTTGGGGGGTACGTATCGTGATTCGTCATGAGATGGCTCTATTCTGCAAACTCATTCATATAAACAACAGGTCTGGTTTACACAACATTCGCAGGATATATTCGAACCCCTGATTCAAAGAAAAAAAATAGTAAGCGCCCTGTCAACCTGGCATCACACTAACCCTCCACCATGAAACCACTGCCTTCACTCGATTTCGCGTATGGTTTCCCTTGTGGCTTTATGACATTTGATCTCATTGCAAGCGACAGTTCAGCGACCCTCGACACTTTGCACTTTGCAGCGATGAGACTTGACTACAAGTTCGTGAAGGGCTATCAAGTTGATGAAGAAAGAGCGTGTAAGCTCGCAAAGGTCGAGTCCACCCTTGACGGAAGGATGAAATGCGTCAGGGTCGCCACCAGGATGATTGACCGGAAGGAATACGCGACCACCACGGTCGGGTATCGGGACAATGACCTGCAGGAGACATACTACTTCATCTTCGTGCTGGATTTCGGGGATGATTGTGATGAATTGGAGAAAAGGGAGGTTAATGTCGCTGGGAAGGACACCTTGTTGCGGGCGGCGGAATATATTCTGAGCGGACCATTTGTCTATGTCTGTGTCTATGTGAACTAATATTCAATAGAGTATCAGCGTCAGAGAGGTTGCAGACCAGCTTCGGGTGACCTGAAGCTCATGTGCAACCTCTGGCCATCGACTAGAGTCGTACGAGTTTGAATCGCCTTCACGCCCCTCCAATGACCATCTCGCCATAACGATAAATTCGCCCCAATCGCACCTATATTCTGATCCGACGATGCTACATATAGATCCCACGAACTGGATATCGCTGTTGTATGGATTTACAATTCGTTTCTCTCTATGTAAGCCCAGCATCGATTTCGCGATGTTTCACGGAGTCACGACCATAACACACTGGGATTCTCCAACCAATAATGGCGGACCGCAATGCGCAAATCGCACAAATGGACAGCGTGCACGGGTCGGCACGCAACGCGCATGCGGCGGGACGACGGGGATTGTTCTGATGATCAATGTCAGGCACATGCGGCCAATGGGAAACAGGTTCCCGTACCTTTAAGTGCGATCGGGAGGCCCCGCAGGTGAGTACTCATTTTTTCTTGTTCAAACTTATTCTAACATCTATCTTTCAACCGTAGAGATGCCTAGGTCACGAAAAGGAGGCTGGCGATGAACATTGAAGTTGAACGTTGAACGATCATCGCCATCATCACCAGCGTTACATTCATCTCAGCGTAACCCAATAGTGGAACAGCGCAGCTCAATGTCTGACTCGTCAATGGCGCCATCCCCAAACCTCGTGCAATTACCAACGCAGCAACCACAGCAACCACCTTCGCAGTGTTTCTGTTGCCGGTCGTCACTCCGCCAGTCTTATCAGCGCCGTCAAAAATCCCATTTTTCAGCATCAGTAGCACCCCACGACGTTGCGCCATTGGTTTCAGCGGGACCCTCCAGTCGATTCACTTTCTACGCAGGAATCACGCCACGAAGGGTACCAATGCCGCGTTGGTAGCGCAGCTCGAGTCAACCTTCGGGACTACACCGGGAGGACTGGATCCCAACCTCACTGAATCGAAAATCACTGCCCGCTCTTATCTTGGGGTAAGTTATATATCGTTTCCCTAATGCCTCACACCCAAATCCACATGCGTAT
The DNA here is from genome assembly GCA_015501065.1 of Infundibulicybe gibba. NCBI lineage: Eukaryota > Fungi > Basidiomycota > Agaricomycetes > Agaricales > Omphalinaceae > Infundibulicybe > Infundibulicybe gibba. The sequence continues at coordinate 9,029 of JADNYI010000436.1, read as the reverse complement.
ATGGGCAACGCATGGCAAAGATTGCGTCCAATACCAACCGCTAGAGTAGCTACAACCATGGACAGGGCTTGAGACAACAGCTCCCTAGGTCGCGTGACCTTAGCGATCTAGTTCGTCGCGATAGTTAGCACGATTCATGTGTTCCTCGAAACAATAGAGCTCTAGGCCACGAGCCAAATCCTATTTGACCACATCATCCGCGGGCAGGAGGCTCATCGACGATCTGCTCGGGTTCAATGCGGACGGCCTGTGTTTAACCACCCAATTGCTCTAAAGCCGCTTGTATCACTCACAAATGGAGTGGAGATTGGTATATCGCCCTTGAGAATGTTGGAGAGGATGTCATGTTCTGCCACGGGGGACCTAGGCCTGATACCGTCACAATCTCGGCCGATGTAGGGAGACAATTTCGTTGGTGGGCTGTTAATTGAGGGGTGGATGAACGTTTATCGGTTAAGGTGCAGCGTTGGAAGACACGTACGAAGGTCATTCCACGCACCATTCGGGTCTTTAAGCTTCATTCTACACACTCAGGCCTTATCATCCGCACACCGTCCACCTCCCCCCATGGAATGATGCTTGTCGAGCCTCACCGGACGAGACATCGTGTCAAATCTACAGAGCGGTGAGCAGACCCACACATAAGCTACTTGTCAAGTTGTTAGGACTCGCCTTGGATGGCACAGCTACCCATAGTGGCCAGCAGCGGTTCAACGAAATCAGTCTGAATTGGTAGAACATGATATTCGCCAGGATCGAGATTGGGTCAGTCGTACAGTCAGACAAAAGAAAAAGCCTGTAACCGTTAGCAGATAGAGAATGTGAAAGGTTAGCACGCCGGTATGAGCTAGACTCGGAGCCGCCAAAGATACGCACATATGCGCATGTCATGAACGTATCCGTGCTTGCGTCCGGGTTCTGTGGAACCATGAAAACGCGCCAAATCTGTTGGGGTGGCTGCTATCATCAAGAGGTGACCAGGAGGGCTCGCAGATGTCGAGGATAGGGAACGTATGTATCCTAGGAGTGTCAGATTTTTAGTGTATCATACATTGGGATCAGTAAGATATCGGTCGTAATATTGAGAGAAGACCTGAGGAATGGAGTCGACCAACAACTTGGCACGCCGTTCAGTTCCCCATCAAATCAAGTCTGAGGTACGCCCAGGCTAGATTGCTATCATGCGCCACGAGGAACACACTGGTAACAGGGTGTCAGAACGATAAGGCATCAAATCAGGTCATGATCAGTGTCAAAAATTCTATGTATACTACAGTGCGAGAACGAGCCTTGTTGAAAGAATAGGTGTGTGATGTACCGAGCTCCTTGGTCTTGAGCAGAGCGTAGAGGAGGCGGACATGCGAGTGCACTCTACCGCCGGAGACCTGCGCGGATGAGCCTACCCCATTGGCACTTCCGCTAGAGCGTCCCTGGAGAAATACGCCGCGGGCGGTAAGATGAAGGATATCGACCCATCAGCATATCCAGTGCAATGAGCGCACCGGTACTCTATAACAAGATGAGGTCTCAGAAGTCTCTTACCCATCTCTACCTGAGCACAGGTCCATCTGCATCTTTCATGTGGGGTGGCGTGCGATCCATGAGAAAAAATCTCTCAAGAAAATTTCCGAGCTGCGATATCATGTGACCTCTCGTTTCCTTGGTCGCAGACATTCCGAACGTCCGCGCGGGCCCTGGCGCAACCACAATTCAAATGGTGTGCGCAGTTCAGGAGCGAATGGACGAATGCCTGTGGAGTACGAATATCAACTTGTGGGAGAGGGCCACCGCGCAGCGTGGCAGGTCCGAGTCCACACCGCCACTAGGGGCCTAGGTACACTGTGAAAACCCGCTCGGCGCTGATCGTGTTGGTCTGCTTGTCTCTGAACATGTTCCTCCCTCGTTTCGATGTTTCCGCCAACGTGGTGTGAAAAACGCTCTCCAGTTTGCGGGAGGGGAGCGATGGTGAGACATGCTGTGGATAAGGGGACAGGGAGCAAGACCAGCGGGGCATGTAGGTGCGCGATAGCTCACCTGTTCCAATGTTCCCAAAATGGATGCTGTGATCCCCACTCGCCCCGCCCGGTGTGACACTGTCGTCTCGGTGGGAGGCTGGCGATGGTGGTGGTAGGGAGCGGCTTGGCGCACGGCGCGCATCGGGGTGGTGAACGAGTGGGAGGAGAGCTGGGGGAACAGCAGGAGTGATGATGTGCTGTGGGTAAAGCTCAGCTGCGTTCGGGGCGGGAAGTGATGCATCAGGAAAATTACATATTTCCTTATGGTCTTATATAAGGCCATAAGGTTGAATAAGTTCCAAGTTTCTCAACTTGTGAAAGCCATGTACCTTTCTTAGTAAGACCGTTTCGTCTTATTCAAGTGCATAAGATCAATAAGGGCACTAAGACCGTCTGGTCTTATATAAGTAATTTTATCTTACCAAGGTTTATTCATCCTTATACAAGCACTACCTGTCTTAATCATCTTACTCAAGTTTCAGTTGTCTTACAGCAGACCATCTAAGATATCTTAAGAGCACCCAAGATGGAAATAAGTGGACAAAATTGATGAATTGGGGTAGGTACAAATAGCTATGGTACTGTATTATTACTACGAATACTTAGCGGTCGTTTGACCTAGTACATCCGCCCGCTACACCCTAGGCGCGTGACGGGATATGCAGTGCCAGCAATCTGAATAGCCTCGAGCCTCATGCGAGGGAACGCGGGGCACCGTGGCGAGTCAAGTGGCATGCATGCCTGCTACCCGTATGTGAGCGTCGTCGTGTGAGACAGCATAGAGGACGGGACTGGCTCACCGGCACGGGGAGTTTGACATCGAGATTGTTGGGCGCGTTGTGCACCCCGTTGTTCGAGACAGTGCGGGCCAATAGATGCGAGATGTTTGCAGACTTGAGGAATTGCGGAGACAGGGGTATCCCAAAACGCGTCTGCTCAAGATATGTCCGCTCAGTTGTGCTCGTGCGCATCAGCGTTAACCTAGACCTAATAGTTCATAGCGGGCGTACAGTGACAATATCATCACCACGGGCGTGGATGGCGCGCACCTGCAGTTCAGGCGCGGGGATGTGAGATATGCCAGGTGTGCCGAATGTGTAGCTCTCCTGTGTCGCACAGGTTAGCAGAGCGGGTGAAATATTGGAACCCTTCACCTAGCTCCATGTCATTAAGCATGGCATGCACGGGGAGGCGTACACGCATGTGTGTATTGGGCCATGTGCGTGCTCGGTTAGGATTGTGGGGTGGGGACACAGAGGGGCTGAAAAAAAACCTAGGCAAGTTTATTTGCGGGTGCCTGGTGATGTGATCAATCCTAAATTACTCACATGGGTTAAACTCCTAAGACAAGCGAACACTTACAATGTTTCAAATGAATTTGAGTGCCTATTGAGCGGGGCGTTGACGGCAATGCACCTTCGCTGGCAGTGACGGGACGGTTGAGGTGACGTGTGCAAACATTACGCACAATGCCAGGATTTCACTCGGAGTTCGAATTGACTTAGAAACATTTTGTTCACCTCACTTGTTTTGCACAACGCGTCCCACAGATCCGCCGCCCACACTTGCTCCGACCTCACCATGCGCAACCCCCGTCCGTCGGCCAGCCTTTCCTCCGTCAACTCACCTCAAAACTCAGCCGTGGCAAGCCGAGCCATTGCGGGCCGTCACAGGCCTCCAACAGCTTGTGAAGCTTGAGTTTCGGAAAGCCTGAGGCCGCAACCTAGGCTGCAGCTTCCCCCACCCCCCTAATCCCAGGTGAGTATGTGTTTTTTCTTCCGACATCCGTTACTCAAATTATCACTCCAACGCTCATCAACCCGGGCCTCGTGTCACATTCGCAAACGCATCGATCCCATCTCAACTCTCAAGGCCCTTGAAACAATGAACAATGAACCGCAAGCGGCGGCTGACAAACGGGCAGATGTCATGCCAGCGAACGGCGAACATCTGGATAATGGCCAGCGGTGAGTTATGACAAAAATGATATCCGAATCAGCAAATAAACCAGTTGTCTCAACAGCTAGCCACCTTTCAAACAAACGATATCCTACCCCACCCCCGCATGCCCATAAGGCCCGATGCAGCACCTGCCCGCCATCCCTCACCCACCCCTTTCTATTTGTACACGCTGATAAGCAAGCTTATCGTTTAGGGGTTCGCATCTCACATCTCCTACTGATATTGGACGCATTAGGCGCATTCATCGCACTCTTACAGTATGGATCGCACCCATTCCGCTCCGAACGCGTCGAGATCGCGCTTCGATTCCGGTTCTGGCCGTATCTTCCGCATGTCTCTCGCATAGTTCCTCATCGGTCCGCAGCTCCATTACATAGTATTACCTACATTCTACTATACCTCATGGCTGTTTAGCTCCGATATATAGAGACCTCAGTAGACACCTAGAATAACAAGCTTTTGGCTCGCATCTCAGCCGCGCATTGGCACGTCCTCTCTCTTCTATAGGGCTGTGCCCTCGCATTGAAGTCATGACTCTTGGGCTAGGCATCTCTTGCTAAACAGACACCCACTTGCAAACTGCGAAACACACAGGTTAGGTTTGGTTTTGCCACCTGGCCGCAGTGTCACATCAACGCGCCCCCACCCGCGTCATCCCGACCTTTACTCGCGTCCCCGCTCCCGCATTCTTACCCCTGCTCGTATACCTGCTCTCGCCCATACGCGGGTTCGCACGACCACCCTCACCCGTGCCCCTGTGGCCCCCTTGTTCGCATACCATGGCCCTCTGGTTACTAGTAAGTCATTCGTCCACCCTAATAACCATTTTCGCCCACACTCACACCACTTCGCACCTCGCAACGCGTAGCTACCACACCAATTGGTGTGCGTAGCACGATTGCGAGGTACTTGCATGACAGGAGGGACAGGTGGTTGTCACCAACCCAATCTAACGGCGAGTCGCGGCCCAAGCCTGAAGCCATTGCCGCAGCTTTCAGGTCAGCTCTCTAGTATAGTATTCATCATGTATTAAGTAGTAATGATTGGCCTTGAATAAGAGTGTTTTAAGATTGCTCATAAGTTTAAGTCGTCTTATATAAGTCCTGAATAACTTATAAAAGGTACATAGCTTCTGCCTTAGAGTTTGGTCTTAGAACTTAGGCCGAATCTACTTATGGGAGACTTAATTGAAACTTAGATACTTTGAAACTTATTTGGTCTTAAGCTTAAGATATTTTCATCTTGGCTAAGACAGACTAAGACCTAAGACGAAAATAAGTAAAATAAGACAACTTAAGACATATAAGACAGATGTAATTTTCCTGATGTGTGTGCACCTCCCACAGTAGCTTAGTATTGCCATTTGCCACCGCCGGGGCATGGTGGTCCTGTGAGCGTATGGATGCTGTGCAGTTTGAGGTGTGGCGGTGGCCTATGCGTGCGTGGACGGGGCCGTGAGGGCCACAGTGGCCCATTTCCTATGATGCCAGCTGTTGTATGAAAAGCCCAAACGCATCATGATGAGCACATGCGCGATTTGAAGATTGGGGCGTACACACTGTTTGTATTGCCCCTGAGAGCACCTAGAACCCGAATCCTGACGCTGGTGGTGATGGTAGTGTTTGGGCTGTGAGTGCCGTGGTTGTGATAGTAGTGGTCTGGTAGCTGAGATGGCTGTGGATGTTGAGGCGTGGATGCGGGAGCAGTGACAGAGGGAGCAATGGCGCTCCGGGAACTATTGACGGTGTCGATGGAGGGCTTCCTTTTCGGCACTCGAAGGTTCCAGGCCGGTCATCTGGGGAGCAAGGTTCCAGTCGCATCAACCAGATGCTAAAATGACTCTACATCAGGAAAACTCCAACATCTTTTTTCAGGTCTTTTTTGTCTTGGAAAAGACAAAAAAGACAAAAAAGGCACAAAAGACCATAAGTACGAGTGTCTTTTATAATCCCAGTCCATTTGCTTGGAAAAGTCAATTTTGTCTTTTATAAGTAAAATAAGACCCATAAGACACATCAATAGTTCATTGAAAGACAATTCAAAAGGACAATTTAAAGAGCAGAAAAACACATTATATTTCATATATAATATATACATGTAGCTCTACACATATATCATACATTTCTAAAGCTAATACAATATGTTTACATACCTCAAATACCAAATGTCTATGAAAATCGGTTGGGACTCAGCTGGGAACCAGATTGTAATGATAGACACACCTTTGAACCATGATCCTTGCAGAACCCATCTAGAACACCCCATACATCACAATTAGAGGTAATCTATCTATAAGAACATGTTATATAACATACCTGGGGTGAGTCGGGGCCAAAATCTGTTGGATGAGGGCTGGATGGATGAGAGTGGTGTTGGATGAGGTTGAGATACGACGGAATTAACATACAGATAGGTCACATGATTTTAAATCGGAGCTTGAATGGACTTGGTTGAAATTTCTTTGGGTGTCCTTGCTGATTATTGAGCCCAAAATCCAAATGATGTCATTGGAGTAGTGATACCAAAGTAAAAGCTGCGAAAGCTCCAAAGCCTGTAAGTAAAAGACTGAAATCCTGAAAAGGACATAAGCTAAGATGTTTGTAAGCAAAATCACGCAAAGCCCCAAGTAAAAGACATCGGAGTTTTCCTGATGTATGCCAGGATTCTTGAATGAGTCTTGATGCCCAGTGAAAAATGGCGCTGGATCAATCTGGAGTAACACGACCATTATTATCCAAATCCGCTAGAACTTGACAAAAACAATAAAAATCCGTAAACTTCAAGCCATGCTACACTCTAGTTTTGACAATTCAGGCCTATCTGATGCCCAGTGAAAAATGGCGCTGGATCAATCTGGAGTCACTTCGTGCAGCCACCGGTGTTTCTGGGGGAAACACTGATTAAATAAACATGTTTGGTTAATTCTGATTGGTGGATCAGATGCAAACACAAAAACTGTCTTTGAGGGTAACACATAAGAAATACAAGACATGTTTCCATTGTGTATATTGTAGATACATTTTAAGATACATTTATCCTTCTTACTGGGGAAACACTCTGGAAACACCTGTAGTGTTTCCCGAGTGCTTCCCCAAGAATTACCTTTTATGTTTTTATGTGTGTTTTCTAGTGAAAGACTCTTAGTGTTTACGAAGGGTGTTTCCTCCTGAAACATAATTCATGTTTCCGGGGGAAACACTTGAAAAAACATGTTTGGTGTTCCCCCCGGAAACACCCAAATAAACACCCATCACGTCACTCACCGAGGAGATGAGCGAGTGATGAGTGTTTGCTGACCGTGCAGCGCACGCTTCATAGGCTTGCTGTCAACACGAGCAGCGTCTAAGCGCGATCATCCATCGGCAGCAACACTCCTGATAACGCTCAAATAAGTAATTAATATAATACTATATTATTAGAGTAGATTGTAGAGACATAATACATTCGGGGCGCGGGGGCTGATTCATACTTCAAGCTATCAAAATGGGATTAACGCGAGGTGGCATATCATACTCACGGGGAACGCGACGGCGGGAGCGTGTTTAGATTGTAAGCCATCGTGTTCCGAAAGTCGAGGTATTGGTCTATCACGCGGACATGTAGCTTCCAGCACTGGGACCTAGATCTGGGTAAATGGGGCACAAGGGCAAGTGGGGCACGCACCATCAGCAAAACTACCAGAAAAAAGCCCGTGTTCGGCGTCCCGCTGGCGCACATACTTGTCGAGGCCGTAGTGGGACTTGTGAAGGAGGTCGAAGCACCCGCGCACATGAGTGTCGTCCTCGGGGTATTCGTAGTCGACATCGGGCTATAGAAGCCGTAGTCCTCGAGCAACGCGATGGCGGACTACACGAAGCAGGGTGAAACGAAGGGGGGCGTTGGAGTTTGCCGGGCATGAGGGGAGCGTTGGTCGGTGAAAGCATTTGTATGAAATCCGAGTGTCCGCGTAGATGAGCGTCTGAGCGGTTCTAGGTACCGGGACTGCACCCCCAGGAATGTCGGATCTGGAACGCATTTTCGGTGTGTCGCAAGCGCGGGCAAGAGAAGTTGCGGGAGGGGTGAGGATGGCGTTGAGAGTTGGAATGTTTGGGGCGGGCTGTTGGTCCTGGAGATCTAAATATCAGTATTTTCACTTGGGTTCTTGAGTGCGCCGCGTGAATATACTTCGATTGAAACGAATGGACTCACGATTTCAATCCCTCATGTTCCACCTAGTACCCGCTTATGCCGTCTCCCACATCCAAACTGTCCAATACGATCTCCGGAGTGCGATACTGAGGCGATTTGAGTGACGGGGCTGGTGTGGCGCGATGCTTGAGATTTTCGGTAGGGAATGGGAGCGTAGTGATGGGGGCGTCGTGCATCGTGATCAAAGTCACAACCTTCATCAAGGTGCTGGGAGTCAAGTCCATATTTGTGTCGGTATCTCTGCGCTGTCCTCGTTTGTTTGTTCAAGGCGGAATCTTTGCGCCGTGTCCTCATTTGTACGTTCGGGTTTCTATTCTGTTTGGTACTTGCGTCTTTACTCATACCACCGCTCAGCACACATACCGAATCCCGAATCCCATCCAACCGATGAGCGACATACGAATATTCATCCTCCGTCCCAACAAACCGAGCAGAGAGATTGGCGACTTCATGAAGTGGGAGGTTGAGCGAGCGATTCGTCGGCATGAACACCGTCTGCTACGCCGGTGGTTTGGTACGACTGGGTCATCATGTAAGTCATTAGATTTCGACACTTGTGGATGACTGACGCGGTAGAAGGGGTACTGGCACCAATCCACTGGTGGCCGCAATCACCTAACGGTTCGGGGTTTGTAGGCGGCTGGGCAAGGTATACACTTCATGTGTATAGTTGAACGGTTCGATCTTCTACGATAACGGTGGGAGCTGGGAGCGGGAAGGGTGGTCCCTCGACGTCGCGGAGGATGCGTTGGAGCTGTAGGCGGTATCTTTCACCTGGGGTATAGGTTAATCTCTTGTGTTCATTTGTATTCATCACTGCATATCATGTATAAAACATTGGACGGGTAGACGGTATATAACTAT
>JADNYI010000435.1:0-27105 GCA_015501065.1 Infundibulicybe gibba | reverse complement strand
TGGCAAATACACACATCTGACGGATTCCGGCTCACGAGGTCGACAGCCACGGCGCCTCCAAGTGACTGCCCAAAGATAATCTTGCAATGCCCAGTCTATGAAAACCGAATTCGAGAGAGGTAAAAGATTGCTTACGATGGGACTCTTGTGAAAGGACGGCATGCTCTTTTGCATAGTCAAGCGCGGTCTGTGCATCGGTGCGGAGGCCTATATAAGTTATGTGACGTTATAATTTTCATTAAACCACCAACTCCGCCTACCTTTCTCGCTGGGGTAGCCGTCTGAGGTGCCATAACTTTCACCGCGAATTTGTTGGTTAGGCCTAAAAATTCATGAAGGACGTCTCACCCTCTGTATTCAGCCAGGAGAACGTGATAGTCCATAGTGCTAATTTCCATTCCAAGTGGACAGAGCTCCTGCACAATGACCCCGTTTCCATGGAATATGATGATAGTTCCTTTAGCCACAGCATCCTGCCAAAAGTCGTAATATAACAACCGAATTCAGCAAGCGTCCCACCTCGTTGTCGGCGCTGCTTCGGGCCAGGAAGAGAGAACAATGCAGGTTGGCACCATCACGCGTTTTCAGCACAACACAGTTGCGAGGCCGTACACCTCGTTATTTTGAGTTTTAGGGGAAAGGGGCAGGCATGGAATGGCTCACCTGGACGTTTCATGACACCATCGGGATAAACTCCCAGGTATTGACCATGTCTGAGAAGCTATCCCCATGCAAACATGAGTAGGGTGATGGCCTGACAGCCTGGACCCGCCGGCACGAACACGCACCAGGTATAAAAGTCCTCCGAGTCCGATGGTACTCATAACGTGAGCTGCGTGGGTCGGATGTTGGTTCTCGTTGATGTAATTTGGCCAAATGCAAGGCCTCGCAAATTCGTGCTTGTGGTCGCTGCGGGTGGGTGCAAAAATAAGTGTTGCACAGGCGGCCGCCAGGTTATTATTATGTCAGGGCCCGGCCGCGGCCCCGGTGTTAGACTAAAACTCCGGCCGGGTTTAGCGCAGAGCCAAGCCAGAACAAACATGTTCCTCCGAACTTCGGCATCCATCGAGTCAAAATTCAAAGTTCACGCTGTCTTTCATTGCCAACGGTACACATCTGGCATGTCATAATTTGTCTAAACCAACATTACTGTCTATCAGCATTAATCAGGCAGTGCTCTTGACGCCATTCTTCAACACTTGTGCGCACGACTCCCTGGACGATATCTCAGTGAACCATCTTCAGGTTGGAAAACAATTAGCTGGCTGCAGAATAACACCTTGTACCATACGCACCTCGCGACATTCGGCTTCTGGGTCATGAGATCACTACCTATGCGCCCAAGAACCGAGCCACCAGTGACGTGGAACAGATCTGCCAGCGTCATCTCCTGCCAGAAGGTTTCAGGCCGAATCCATCAATACAGCGAGATTGGACTGACGTCTCCGGCAAGATATTTCTGCTTCCCAAGAATCTCATCATACACGTCTAATTTTGCAGACAAGGTTGCGATGTGCTCGTCATATTTTGCCTGGTCTGGTGTTAACCCGCGGCGTCTATCTTTCGTGAGGACCCTCATAAAGCCTACTAGAACCAATACATACGGTTTGTAAAGCACTTCGTCCATGAGACCTGCCAAGGGAGGGATGAATGTCATGGCCTCTACAGATACAGCCTGTTCGAATAGTGCGATCGCCTTGATATCGTCGGCGGGCGGGAGAAGGGGCGTGCCCTGCTCCCGATACTTCATCGAGATGTAGCGGCATATCGCACGGCTTTCATACAAGATGAACCCGTCATCATCCTTGGAATGTGAGATACGAATGGGTGCGACCGCCAACGGATGGCTTACGATGTAGGGCACCTGGCCGAATGGATTGCGCGCGCGATGTTCTGGGGTCTTCTGCTCCCCGGTAGTTATGTCTACGAGCACGAGCTCGAACGGTACCTTTTTCTCGTTCAGGACCATTGCCACAAGGGCGCTGGGTGAGCGATGGCCGGCAAGGCCGTAGAGTTTAAGGACCATTATGCTTGTTTCTTGAGTGAGAGTTGTTCTTGGGCTTGTTGTATCCTGGACGTTAACGGTATTTATCCCATTCCATCTCATTCCGCAGCTGAAGGCGGCTAAAAATACATATGAGTCATCGGGCCGCCACCGCCTATTCGGGTCCCATGTATACTTACATGGATAATAATCATGATGTGTTTGGATCCCAAGCCCTCGCTGCGCATATAATTATCCTCGGCGCTGATTCACGATCCCAGAATGCCTGAGATCACCCCTAGTAATAATCATTCCACATGATGCGACTAGTAAACTCACACTATCCAGGCCAGTCCGCTCCGTGGTAACATCGCGATTATGGGGGACCTTGGTTCAATGTGATTACCCAATGCCCATCGATCACGCTAGATTGCATGTTGGTGGCGTCAACGAGCCCCCGTGTAGTGTTTTTTTTGAATCATGTGCAGCTGGGAGTCTCGTACTATGTCCACTATTCAGCTGCCAACCAACATTCTTCAGGCCAAGGATTTCTTCCAGTGCAGACCCCCGCCAGGCAGGGTTATACCTCACCTCGATCCTTATCAAGCGCTCCGCTACACGGGCTAATCCAGCGGTCTTGCGTTGGTATAAATCAAGCTGAGATATGCATCTTCCTCTTCCTGCGGCTGCCAAGGGCGGCCTGGTTTTCGAGTCGCCAGTACAACGGAAAGGCCATGTAACTCTCCTGGAAAGAGTGAGCTTTATTCGGGACAATACCTACAGCAATCACAGTAAAATCTTGTTCACTTTGGCTCAGCCATTTTTACACTTCTCAGCCAGCCAACCCAACTATTTTGGATTTCCACGAGTATAGTGTGTATTTTCCTATTCCAGGGCGGGCCAGCTGGAACGGACGCTGATATAGCCCTTTCAAACTTGAGCGTCCATGCTCTTCAAATATCATGCTTCATGGCCATTTACCACCAGTGATACGCATCTGGTATATTTATACAAATCGACCTCTAATTCATCTTTACTGCTGGCTACTAACACTTATCAGGCAGTACCCTTGATCCCGTCTTTCAACGCTTGCCACGATTTCCTGGATGAGATGTCATTGAACCATCTTCAAGTGGAAATCATCAGCCAGCCGCAAAGTAGCTTCTTGTACTATACGCACCTCGCGACATTCGGCTTCTGGGTCATGATATCACTACCAAGGTGCCCAAGAGTCGAGCCCCCAGGAAGGTGGAGCAAATCTGCCAGCGTCATCTCCTATCGGAAGTCTTCAGCCCAAATCTGCGGGTGAAACGGGATTGGACTAACGTCTCCAGCAAGATATTTCTGCTTCCCGAGAATCTCATCGTAGATATCTAGTTTCATAGACAAGGTCGCGATATGCTCGTCGAACTTTGCCTGGTCTGGTGTCAACCCACGGTACCTATCCTTCGTGAGAACCCACACTCGGGGGCTTGGTGGAACCAATACGCACTTTTTGTACAACATTTCGTCCATGGCGCCGGCCACGGGAGGGCTAAACGCCGAAACCTCGACAGACATGGCCTGCTCGAACAGCGCGATTGCATTGAAGTCCCCGGCAGGCGGGAGGAGGGATGTGCCCTGCTCCCCGTACTTTATCGCGATGTAGCGGCATATCGCACGGCTTTCGTACAAGATGAGCCCGTCGTCATCCTGGACACGCGGTATAAGCATGGACGTGATGTGCAACGGATGTTCAACGGATGACTTACGATATAGGGCGCCTGGCCGAATGGGTTGAACTTGCGGTATTCTGGGGTTCTGTGCTCTCCACCAACCATGTCTACGGGCACAAGTTCGAACGGCACCTTTTTCTCGTTTAGAACCAGTGCTACGGCGCCGCTGGGGGAGCCTTGCGAGAGTCCGCCGTGGAGTTTAAGGATCATGCTGAATATTCAAGTGGGGGTTATTCAACCTGGGCTTGTTGTATAACGCTAGGGCAGTATTTATCCTGTTCCACGGCTTCGCGTGAATAATTATCCTCCAGCTGGGAACAAATCAGCCGATAAGACGTCTTTGTGTCGACCTTTGTCCCCAAAGAATATGCATGTATGTTCGCCCCAGGATATCTTTTGGCCGACCAACGCGGGTCGGCTGATGAATCGTCGGTTCGTGCATTGATAGGCGGTCACGAGGTGGTCTGAAGCCTTCGCCACTGCGTATATGTTCAACCGGACGCCCGGGCACATTATGAATTCACCAAAACACTTCCGCTCATCCATGAGATGACAGTGCGCATTCACATCATCTGCCGAGAATCACAACTACCCCCCGGATCAACAGTTCTTCAAAGGTCTGAAACTCAACATACCACAATGCTCAGAGCCCGTCGGATTCGCCAGGAAGGCTGTTGCCGGCGGGATCGACACGGCGACTCGGATTGGCTCGAACACCGACGAGACAAACAGACACATACCGCCAGTGCCACGGCCCGCTTGCCGCCCGGCACCCTAGCATATTGCCGACCTCGAATGTGATGCAACAAGCAGGTATCTTTGCGCCCTTCAAAATTGAAACGGGGTACTCCGCTGTGATTTAACTAGATACCACCGCAAATCTGTTGCAGCATCAATAGAAAAGCTACACAGACGAGAACAGCCGCTCCGCCATCTCATCATCATGCTCAGGAAGAATCAGCCCAAAGCCCTCGGCGCCCTCCGGCCATCCCCGCGCGCGGCCCCCGTCGGGACCATAATACCCCGCACCCAAGCCCCAGAGCTCCAGGTCCTCCGCTACAAGTGAGGGATAGCGCACCGCCCCCGCGCGGCCGGCCAAGTCGAACCCGACCACCGCAACCTCCGAGTTTGTCGCGCTGCCCTCGCGTACGAGCACGTGCTTGGGACGCAGGTCGCCGTGGACCAGGCCTTGGGAATGCAGCGCGGCGACCTGTGCGCGGATGCGGGCCTCCAGGCCCCCGGGGTGGGGGCGCGGCGCGGCGTCCAAGGGCGTCCACGAGTCGTCGAGCCGTTCCATCACGACCATGAGCCACCCTCCGGGGAGCTCCTCGAACCCGAGCAGTCTTGGCGCAAAGTACTGCGAGGCACACCACGTGTGCGCATCTCGCCCGTATCTGCGTGTGAATTTGATGCAGATGCGGCCGGTGTGGCTGCCCTCCATGCGTCCAAAGTAGACCAGGGATTTCCCTTCCCGCTCCGTTTCGTACGAGAACGACACCCGTTGGCCGTCGGCGAGATGAGTGAACTCGGTTTTGTAAGGGAGGGCGGGGTATGCGGCTTTTCGTGATGGGCGTGGATGGCCCGCAGGGCTAGGGGTGCTGCTCATTTTCGTGTAGATATTAGTTAGTGTGTTCACCCCCTTTTTCAACGCGGCAAGGTGGCGCACAAGCATGTCGTCCGCGTCGGTGTTCATCGAATGGAAAATGAGGGGGACGAGGGTGAATATTTCCAGGGTCGCACGGTCGGTCCATGCACACCCGCCAAACCCAAGATGCGGTCCTGTATGCGCCTTAGATTGCTGCAGGTGGGCGGGAGCATGGAGCAGGGCTTACCCATAGCAAAGAGGATAAAACAGGGGTGGCAGGTTGATCTATTAGAACTCTTGCGGACGGAGTTGCGGTAGTCCAGGAATGCTTGTAGCGACGGCTCTGGGCCGGGCAAGCCGATCTCCTCTTTCACCACACAAATCACTTCTGGGTGTCCGGTGGGGCTGAAACGGTCGACCAAATCATTAGACGCGTTGCTCATGGGGATGCCATAGCGCTTGAGTATGGAGTTGAGGTGGACGCGATGATAGCGTTTTTCAGGGCAGATATCGGACATGGTCTGCCGCAGTGCCTGTGCACACGCGGCGTCGCCGGTCTTTACTTGAATGTTTTTGCAATCGACTGCGAATTCGCCAAAAACGGGGTGGAGCAATGCGAGGGGCAGCTTTTGCTCCCTCCACAAGGGGCGGGCGCATGCGAGGAAAGACTCGTCGTGTTGCATCTCTTCGAATTCTGAGGCGCTGATTTTGCTCCATGGGCGCGTCGGGCCTCCATAGGTCATTTGCCGATGCATATCTCGTCCCAAGCACGCGGATCGTCTGTTTCGGAGCACGACCAGCGAAGAGGGGGCGTCATGTGGGTTCAAAACGAGAGCGGACTTTGAGCCAAAACTAACACAAGAGGGGAGGGGGAACTCGCCGTAATTTTGGGTTTCCACCATGATTGGATGTGATCTGCAGGTGGAGCGGCGGGGAAGACGCTCGACAGCGTATCGGTCGACCAAAGTGGGTCCTCGCCCTCGAAGTCGCGCCTGCCGACGACATCCCACCAGTTTTTTCGTCTTTTGTGGGAACGGAAACTTTCCAGAGCTTGAACGTGTCCGGGTTGGCACTCTGGATTGGATGGCCCGCTCTTGCTTTGATGGCTTTTTTGAGGTCGCCGACGGTCTTTGAGGCCGCGGTTTTGATGGTGCGGATGCCACTGGGGAAATCAATAATATGGTAGGAGAGTGTGAGGACAGTCGACGTCGACATGATGAGATACATTCGAGAATAGACTCCTAAATTTGATACACTCCCATCGGAGTTTGATCATTCGGGGAAAGCAGAGCGTCTGACGTCAGCGCTTGCGCCTCAGCCGCCCATACCCGCTCGCTCACTGTTTCCCGCACCTACGCGTAGTATACCAATGGGCGTGGACGTGGTCAAGGTCCAATTGCCCATTCCAGTCTCTAGGACCTTGCGGCGTGAGACTCGCTTGGCAAGGCCAAACAAATGCCGTCGCGGTTTCTTCTTATTTATGTAAATTGAAAGTCCTGTTTCAAAGCTACATTCGCAAACGATTTGCGGATCATGCTAGCAACCATCGACGGGTTTTCAGCATGGGTCACCATCGACGGCGTGAAACTCCCTACATATGGGGTAGAAACCACGGTTGACAGAGACGAGATGATTAGCTGTTGGATTGAATCTGAGCCTGGTAAAGTGAGTATTGCAATTCTATGCATATCCCCGCCGTGTTGAAGTTCGAAGGCATTCGAAGTCGGTTATTCCGTTCCTGCACATTTGGAACCATTTGCAGGGGAGTTCTATGTTGGGGGCAAACCAGTTGGGGGGTTCATCCACATCTCAGGCGAACCTGCTGTGATAATTCAATCTGAATTGAAGCGTGTTGGTGCTGCGGGCCAGCCACTGATATTTTCGGAAACCACGGGTGAGTTTTATACTAAACTAGATGATATGCGCCCTGCTATAGTATCATTGTAGCTGAATGTTTGAGTACCAATTACATCAGTGAAATTATGGTTGAGATCTGGGTTACCGCGAACCCACCACTTTCGCAGGATCTCAGCGACATCAATGAGCTGCTAGCAGAAATGTGCGAGCACGCGAAAGAGCCCAACATTTCTCACCAAGCCGCGTCCGAATTTTCCTCTTCTTTCATGACCTCGTTATTGATTCTCCTTAATAGTGCTGTGGCTGTGCCCCCGGAATTTGTGACTAAAATCGAACATGAATACCGGGTGATATCCTTCCGTTTCAATTATCGCCAAAAAGGTAGAACAATTTAAAATATCTCCCCTTCCTGGAGCCCATAGCACATTTATTAGACGCTCTTCAAGCAACGGATATCATCCCCCCCGACCTGAAGCCAGGTGGCGCGAGGCCACAAAAACGGACGGCCGAAACACTTGAGCTCTATACCTCGGGAGACGAAGGGGGAACAGAGGTCCAAATTCAAGACAAGGAATCGTGGTTACGTCACGAGGGGCTACAGGTGTAAAAGAAAAAGCTCGAAGTGCAAAAGCAAGAGCTTCAAATACGAAAGGAGGATCTCCGAATACAAAATGAAGAGCTCCGAATACAAGAGGAGGAAATACAAGTGTGTACTTTATGCGCCTTGCAGATTACGTGCACTTAATAGTGCACGAACAGATCCAGCTGGACACCGTCAAGGCCAAGGACAAGACTCAGAGCGAGGCGCCTAAACTGGATACCGCCAAACCCAAGGTTCAATGGAAGAAGGTCAAGTTGGAGCCCCGGGAGGCCAAGTCGCGAGGGAAGACAAAGACTGTCGGCCGTACCTGAACCGTCGTTGGGGCGCTTGATTTTGATGTGCGATATATACTCCTGATTTCTAACCTATGTCATAGAATTATAAAAATTGATGTCGGAGTGCCCCCCGCCCATGCGTTGCACGAGGAACGCATCCCTGGCGCCTCCCGCTCGCCGGATGTCGTTTATGCCCTCGCTAACCTTGGCCAAAATTTCCTAGTATAGTTGATGCGACCGGACGCCATGCATCTAAACCCCTGTAGCATTCACCGTGCATCAGGGGGAGCCAATATCAATATCTAGTTAGTTAGCACTTAGCGCTGGTCGGGCACGTGGCGTGAACCTGGCGTTGAGCGAGGCCAAACACATTGCCTCGGACGTTTCTTTCTTCGCTTTATCTAAATTAATAGGTTATAGTGTTATACTTAGCTGCATTCACGAACTTTCGAGGGGATTGATCAGGGAATTCTATCATACGCATGTCCAGGTCGGCCACCGACGGATTTTCGGCATGGGTTTCTATCAACGGGGTGAAGCTTCCTCAATACGGGATCGAGATCACGACTCTCGAAGGCGTAAAGACGGTCACTTGTTGGATCCCATCAGAGGTTGACAAAGTGAGTCACACCGGAGTTTCGTGCATATTCCCATGTCGTTAAAGTGCGAAGGCATTCGAAGTTGGCTATACAATTCCTGCATATCCAGAAAAACTGGCAGGAGATATCTACATCGATGGCACGAAGGTTGGAGGGCGCATCCATGGGTCGGGTAGACCCAGCACTGTAACTTGATCGTCGAAACGTGTATCGGATACCATGGCCCGGCCATTGGTATTTTCTAGGACGGAATTTACGGGTGAGTACCACCGTACCAGATTATGTATACCTCACTACATCAACATATAAGATGAAGATGCCTATCTGCACGCAAATCATGGCAAACTCGGTGAAATTACGGTTGAGATCTGGGTTACCATTGCCAAAGCCTTTAGGTACAAGGCGCCAAACTACAAAAACCTTAAAGAAAAGCCAATCAAAATCCACGAGCGCACAAAAAAGGCTATTTCCCACCAAGCCATGTCTGAATTTCCTTCGCCTTCTGCAACCCGGCTTGTTGACTTTCCTTTGCAGCTTTGGTGAAGAATTCGCAATTGTGCCCCCAGTGAACGCTCGCTGGGGTTGCTCGGATAAACGATGTGCAATAGCTTTTGTTTTCAAGTATCGCCCGCGAGGTAGCTGAATGATTCAAAATCACCCTTGGCCCTTCCTAACCCTAAAATAGACTATCTCCGAGCAGAAGGTATCGTTCCCCCCAACCCCAAACTAGCTGCGAGGCCAGGCCATACAGTCATTTTGATATATAAAGTGTCTGTAATTACAGACAAGCCATGATGTATTAACATCTGTGGCTCATGGTGCATCATGTGACCAATTACAATGCACATGATTATTTACATGATACATCACCTGATATATGTTGACATAATCAGAACTTTATATTTTTTTTGGCTCCAAACTCAGGCAAATGTTTTGTAATATGTTTTTTCTGGCCTCAAATTGCAACAAACATATATTACCATCCTCAGCCAAACACCAACAGCCCTAACTCTAACCAAACTCTAACCAAACTCTAACTAACCAAACTCTAACCAAACTCTAACCAAACTCTAATCAAACTCTAACCAAACCCTAACTCTAACTAAACCCTAACTCTAACCAAGCATAGCCAAATAAATAGCTGATGTAATTGTATCGATTGAGGGGGGGCAGGTGACATGTTAGATCACATGACCTGATTACATAATCAAATATTGCCAAACAATAGTTGATAGAATGTACTGATCGGGGAGATGGATGACATAATAAATCACATGACCTGTCAGGATTATGTAATACATCTCCAATAGATTATTCAAATCATGTGGGTTGGTCATGTGATTTGATCATGTGGTCTGGTCATGTGGTCTGGTCATGTGCATGTATCATGTAATACATTGTGTGTTATACTGTAGGAGATGGGTCACATGATGCACCATGAGCCACAGACATTAATACATCATGGCCTGTCTGTGATAACAGACACTTTATATATCAGCCTGCCACCATCAGGTGGCGAGGCCATGTAAACGGGCAGCTGAGACACTTGAGCTTGGCGCTTCAGAGGATGAAGAAACAGACGTCCAACTTCGAAACAAGAAATCGCGGTTGCGCCAGGAGGAACTACGGATGCAAAAGGAAAAGCTTGAAGTGCAAAAGCGAGAGCTTCAAATTCAAAAAGAAGAGATGCGAATACAAGCGGAAGAACTGAAAGTACGTGCATTGCGTGCTCTGCTGTCTACAGATTTTATGCATTTTACCAATGCGCGAACAGACTCGGCTGGACGCCGTCAAGTCCAGGACCCGGTGGAAGAAAGCCAAATTGGAGCCTCAAGATGCAAATTTGCGAGTGAAGATGGAGATTATTGATCTTACCTGAGCCGCCATTCGGGTGCTCGATTTCAATGTGCGGTATATGCTCTTCCTAATTTCTAATCTATACCATAGCTATCTAATTATTTACACTGGCGAGCGGTGATAATACATATCTGGTACCTTAACTCTGAAAGGAATGACGGCAGGATAAATCCGATATCCCTGCCCATCCCCACTCCCGACATGAGGAGCGCATAGCTGCGGCGCATTCTGTTCACTGGGCGTTCAGTCCGTTTGATAATCCACGTACTCATGGGCGTTTTCGCTGGCCTTGGTCAAAATCCCTTAGTGGCTGATGAAGCCAGACACAGATGCGGGCGTGGACGCCGTGTCTTAGGTCTCAGTATCTAGTTACCACTCACGCATCTAAGTCTACCACACATTGTTACTACTATGTAGTGGGAGTCAACATGCAGTGGCCCGGTGGTGCACCTAGGCCTGGTGTACGCAACTTGCACTTGTTTTTGGGGTCTTGCGGCGTGAGACTCGTTTGGCACGGGCAAACAAATTGTTGCCGGTGTTGTGTATACATATACGTAAATTGAAAGCTCAGGCTGAGCGATCAGGAGCACGTGCGTATTCTGGGGGGCGGCTTTAGAGGCCTTAAATTACCAACACCCCAGCCCCTATGATTTTATTCCAAAGTAGTCTAGTCTCTGTGTAGTTATACGTACGCAAAACGCAGCCAAACGTGGAACAAAAAAAAAAAAAAAAAAAAAGGCTGCGTTCACGGACACTCATGGCTCACATATGTCTGAGCTAACCATCGATGGATTTTCAGTGTGGGTTACCATGGACGGCGTGAAACTCCCCCAATATGTCGCAAATTTCTAAAAAGGGTCCCAGCTGGTCAGGACCCTTTGCGACCGGCTTGCGACCGCCCTGCCAGTGCCAGCAGAACCGGTGATGACAGAGGAGACCGTCGTGACTGCTTCTACAATTGGTCCCAACTGAAGTCGCGACCTAGGTCATGACCAAGCTTGAGACCTTATGTAATGTAGTTGCAACTGAGATAATACCGGTTGTGTCCGAACAAGGGACTTGTGAATCGTTGGTCCAGTCCCAGGTGGGGACTGACTACTTTGTTGGTCATGTCTGCTTAGTAACTTGTTCCAACTATCTTGTTTCGTTATCATGATAATCAGGCTTGTGGCTTATCAGTTGGGACTCTGTGTATTGATTATTACTCCGTCAAGACTGGGATTCGAACTTGCAACTTACCGGTCAGGACTCACGTGATCTAGTTACTTGCGTTGTCGACAGTTACCCCTAGGCCACCTGGGCTTATTGATGCAATAAATATATGCGATGATATGGTCATCAAGCTCAAGGTGGGGACGTTGTAATGAACTCAGAGAAGGGCAGGGGGGTGATATCATACTAATTGAATGTACATGCAGTACTACCATGTAGTTACTTGTCATGTACGTGAATGGGGCTAGTGGTGTGAAAATTTAAAACATGAAATCAACGCTGTAAGACCTACGCAACCACAAGACCCATGCATGCGGCATTATGCATCATCAGCTGGTGTGCGTCGCATTGCGCGCCTTGGGGGTAGCGGGGCCTTGGCTTTTTTACGAGGAACAGGCCGTGGGGCAGCAACTGCCGGACCTTCAACATGAGCACTGGTGGGATTAGATGAAACTTCAATTGAGGCGGTTGCTTGGATGGTAGTAGGGGCAGTGGGAGGATTAGCGTCTGGAGCAGAAACATAGGCTGTGAAGGTAGCTGCCGCCTGAGTGGAGCCGCTGCTTATAGGTTCCTCGGGAGCGTCTGTAGTGTCATCAGAATGGGTCATGTGAAGCTTGGCCAATCGATCTGTAAGTGCGTGGCGACGAGCAGTGGCATGGGTGGTTGAATCTTTAGCTTGGGTTTTGTTTGGTATTGCTGATTGATTGGGAAAAATAATATTGTCCCAGAAAGCAAGTGTCGTGCGGATTGCAGGTGTGTTCCGGCCTTGTGAAAGCAAGTCACAGTGGTAATGGTATAGTTCTTCATACTCAATCCCAGACTTGGCACCAACAACTGTGAATTCAGTGTCGTTGGAGAGGATGAACCAGACCTATATGTTGCATCAGCGGTTGTGTAATTAGACGTAGGGCTTGGAAACATCTCACAATAATGAAAACACAGATGATGAATCCTTCTGTAACAGATGTGACTCCCCAGCGCTTGCTATTTGTCGGGGGGGAAGAGACCCTTCCTTGAGTACCTTCAGCCGCGCGTTTTGCAGCAGCAGGACCTTTGAGCAAAGCAAGGCCGCACTAGTAATAAATATCAGGCATTATACAACTAGTGAAACCGATGTGAAAACATATCAGGACAAGGCGGTGATCCCGGAAGATGTCATTCCCATCTTCCTGGCCACTCGGACATGCAAATGGTGGCGTAGTTGGGGGTCAGGATCGTCCAAGGCCCATTTGAGGAGTCAATTAATAATAATAGATGTCCCTCGGGCCTTGGCAGAGTCAACGATGTCGGCAGGGAGCGAGTAGATACTACCAATACACTCGCGAATGTTGGTGATCCAATGTTTCCGGCCTTCACGAATGGTAGGTTCAAACTATGTGGTCAATTATGAGGACAGAATGATGGTAACTTAAGTAGGCAACGCACAATCAAGCGGAAGCTGGTATGGCCACGGATGAGGGGTTGGAGACGTCCAGGGACAGCCTTGTACAGCGAGACGAGAAGACAGAGTTGGCGATCTTCTGGGTTAGCTGAGGACCGTAGTGGAAGAAGAAAATCAGAGCCAATTGTCGGAGCACATTGATTATAGAACGATTCGTCCCCTACATTGGGCATGAATAGTTCATGCATCGCTCCAAACATTCTTGCGGTGGATTTGAGTTCGTTCCAAATGGTTGTGGGTAGGCCAGTGGCAGCATTAATTTCAACAGGAATCGTGGGGCTGACGAGGGCCGTGGATTGTTCAGCTACCGCTGGAAATGTTCCCTGACGTGAGAGGTTGGATGATGCTGAAGTACTGGGGGTGGATGAGCGGGTGGTGGTGGAAGAATGTGGAGGCGCAGGCGCAATAACTCTATCTGAACCCTGGCGGTACATATTGGCGATCCCGGTTTCTTCTGGTTCAGAATCTGACTGAACCAATTGGGGGCCAAGCGAGAGAAGGGACTCATCGTCATTTTCAAGTTCGGTCTCACCTACTTCATCGTCTAGCTGAATTGGAACGGGGGTAGGAGCTTGGGCCTTCCTCCCTCTTCTGGACCCAAGCTTTGGTGCTGGTTTTGACTTGGCAATATGTAGTGCACGGTTTTCAGTGGTAAGCGCTTTGGATAGGAACTTCATCGAGCGCAACTTGAGAACCAAGCGGCTTGGTTCTCAAGTTGCGCTCGACGAAGTTCCTATCCAAGCCATTGGGTCAATATTTTGGGCGGGAATGGTTTATAATAGAGTGTGTACCTCCTTGAGCTTCTCGACTTGGGAGCCAGAAAGTCCTGCTGATGATGCAATTTGAGATACAGATTGCAGACCCAATGCCGTCGTGGTTGGCGTGGAGACAGAGCGCTGTACAACGGGAGCAGTGAGAGGGTTGACAAGTCCTCGCGGAGGCATAGCAGTGTTGACGGGAGGCTCACGTCACTCTGGGTGGATGTTGACAGGTTTATATTGAGTGTATACCATACTACCGGTGAAAAAATAAATGAAACTGCCCGTGGCCACGCCCCAGCCTACCAGCACAAACCCTTTGATCGGTTTCTTTATGAAGATCCTGTTGAGGTGTAAAACGGCAATAAGATTACATGTTATGACACTTCCGTGTTGGCACGAGTGAATTGCAATACTTACTATGGTTCTGACTCAGAGCCTGATTCCTGCGAACTTGTATCTGACACGGACGACATGTCTGCCAAGCCAAGATCCCAGTCGATATCATCAATATCTACACCTAAATCATCTGAGTCAGATCCTGGTCCGTCAGATGCATCCTGAATTTCGTCGTCTTCAAGAGGTGAGTCCCAGTTGGGAAACCGACTGGGGAAGAGTGTTCGCGTTCGGAGAAACATGTCTGGGTCAACTACATCAACCAAGTGATAATGATTTGGATTGCTGAATGTTGGCGCAATGAGGACGCCTCGAACGATTGAACGAACTGGGATAAATGTCGAGTTTGTTTTAAGGGAGAACTGAATAAACTCCAGATCCTTGTCCCGCCGTGAGGGAGAGAGATAGGCGTATGGCTGTACAAGTGCAAGTGGAAGCACTTGATCACCTACTTGGTACGTAAAAATGAACTGGAGCCGCATGAAAATGGGATCACCACCAGCGTTGTGGGTTAACACGCTGTCGTAGCGTGGATTAGAGTGGAACTTGGGGGAGCAACGGAGCCTGTTGATGTCCATCTTCCAGTCAACAACTGTCTCAAAATAGACTTTGAGGTAACGATATTCCGTAACCTGGATGAAAAAGAGTAAGTGTCGGAAATTACCCCATGCATCCACTTACCATGTTTTTTGGGTCAACGGTGATGGCCCTATTGCCAGGGCGCTGAATCCCGAGATGCTCATATTCAGAATTGAGGTATTTGGAAAGCTTTTGGATGAAATTTGGAAATGTCAGGTCGAATGGATCAAATTCGCGGCTGGAGTCAATGGTGCCGGCACTCCGAGCTGCCTGTCCCGCTCCCAGATTCACCCGGCCGAAGTTACCTAGTTCATTGTCTTCATCAGGCTCATCCTCGTGATCAGTACCCTCGCCAGGATCTTGGTATATATATCCGTTGAGCCCTTCACCACACCCATGCAGGGACTCGTCCAAATGATCAATGTGCTCCCGAATAACTTTTGAAGCGGAAACATGCTGGTCTATGTTTGCAAGCTACAAATTAGGATACCCATGAGGGACGTGTGCAGCTGATCCTTGAATTGGATATTTACATACCTGTGTTTCAACATTCCGAAAATTGGTGCGCTCATGGGAATGCCTCTTGAGGATATGATGTATCTTTTCGTTAGTCATTGTGTTGTAGTTCCCAAGGACGCCCTTGTCCATGATGTCGCCAAGCATATGAGAATGAACGTGCGCCTTGGGAAAATTTATATTGATTGCTGGTGATAAGCGCGCCGCGCGCTTATGGGTTCGTAGGCCACATCTCACACCAAGATAAGATCAGCGCGACTCGCCAGGCTCGACGTGCGCACCCACAAGCCACACAACGGCCTCGGACCGCATCAACACCCATGATAACGGCCAGGATCAGCTCGCCGCACCTCATATATACGATGCGAGGCCGTCGCACTTGTATAGGACCCTCTCGCAGCTCAGCACATACGGGATCGCGCCTCAACACGGCTCCGTGCGCACTCAGTACTCCCTCACAAGAGACCCTAACGCGCCTCGACCCACACTGACTGCGACACGTACCAACATCACCGCGAGAGCCTCCATGAGGCCCGGACACCTCGACAACGTGCCCATTAGGTGACCCGAGCAAGACGCGGACGCGCGATCGCGCCGGGTTTGTTGCATATTCTCTTATTTCACTTTAGATTACCGGACTCAGGACATGATCGGCGGTCCATCGCATCGTACATAGACCCTTACATACGCCGCGACTCGCCACAGTATATAGGCCATGTACATACCTCACCTTCCACAGAGAGAATCTAGCAGAGTTTCCCCCTCAGAGTTCATAGCTCAGTTTCGCAGTCTCAGAGTAGACTATCCACGTTCCCTACAGGAGTCGCACGTCGCACTCCTCCACGTTCACTCATATTCACGTAGTCGGTCTGTGACCAAGTCACCCGATCGCAGTCAAAGAGCCTCGAGTATTGGTGTACGCCGTCTCGCGTCGCACCGCGCCCGAAGATTTGAGAGCGCGACTCGTGTCGCACTCATTCTACGCTAAGTTCCCAGTTCCCGGACGCCCTCACGTCCATTCCATTCATTCATCTCCCCTCTGCGTGTCGTACGCGTCGAGGTCGCATCCAAAGCGGGTCCTTTCGCAGTCTTTGAGAACTCTTCTAGAGTCCTTGGAGGCTTTGTTTGTTGTTAATCTAAAACACTCGCTCACTCAACATCTTATCTAGGTGTTGTTTACTTAGTTGGTTTTTGTGGTTTGTTTTGGCCACAAGCCTCTTTGCATATCACCAGTTTCCCATCTTCTCTTGGCTCAAATTCCCCAGCATATGCTTCAAAGTTGTCTGAAAATCTCACAAGTTCTCGGTGGCCTGCGTTAATTGTTCGGGCAGTATGGACATGCAAAGCGGCATAGCTGTCGAGGTTGATGTAACTTCGAAGAACCTTAAGCAGTGAATATACTTCAGGGTGATCTCTCTCGTTAATAAGGCTTTGGGTAGCAAACAATATTTGCTGGTGATAGAATTAGGATGAGATGCTGGAATAAATTTGACAATTACCTTCAAAACGTCCTCGAACTTTCTCGAGTCTGTGAAATTTACGGACACAACCTGATCAAAATGCTTGAGAGAGGACCACGATGGCATGCGATCCATTCTGACCTGGGTGCTTCAATTGAAAGTATTGGTTTGGTGAGATTGTACTCACTGAGCGTCGAGAAGCCCAGCGACATTGGCGCCAAGATTTATAATGTGCTTCTTCAGCGATGGCCAAATATGCCAACCGCCGAGCCCTGAGGAGTAGTTGTGCATCCTGTCAAATGAAAGTGAGCGAAACGGGCTGGAGTTATTCATATCCCAGAATGCGCTCTGATCCATCCTAGTAAGCAGCCACCCATGTGATAACAAACTACATTACCCGAATATTCCTAAGTCCATGTTGCTTGAGGACTTCGTTGGCGGCTGTTTTAGGAAGACTCGCGGCCTCACGCAAGATCGCGCGGGTATCTTTGACGGTTCGACGCTTGTATTGGACACGGAGGTTGGACAGCTTGGTACCCGGAACATAGCAGATTGGGCAGGGGAAGAGGCTTTTCACCCCCCGAATCAATGCCATTACACACCTGTCATAGAATATTATAGAACCGTGAGGATGCGAGGAATTGACTTACTGCTCCTCGTAATCAGCGGAAAGAACCATAATCCATGGAAAGAGGTGTAGGATATCAGTAGAATTAGGGAGTTTGAAGTGCACGCCTGTGAAGGATTTATTGCGAATGGTGGAAAGAAGGACACGAAAAGTTTCATGCCATATCATGCGCTTGAAGTCAATATATTCCTTCTTCTTTTTCTGCGATTCCTCTTCTTTTAGCTTGAAGAAACAATCCGTCAGGGCACCAGGTGGCGGAATATGCAATACTCACAATGGGAATGAACCCAACCACATGACTCCCACCGAGGCCAGTGCAATTTCGGATGTGAGATGGGAGGTTCAACAGCTGCGCAATTATTGGGTATCCCTTCTGCGAGCCGAACATCGAGAGTTTTGTTTTGTCAGCATATAGTAAGATTGCAAGTGGTTTACCGCCTGGCGGCAATTGACTCTAGTTTCATTGATTTTAAGCAGCGGGCAATTTAGTATGGCCTGCGGGCAAACCTGAACATTCCAAAATCTGTTCCCCGTCCATGGCTCATGGACGAATCGGATGAACTCTGTTCCATCAAATTTTTCGAGGATTTCCGCGTCCCAGGTGCACTGCGACGCAAGAAATGGATCAGACAAGATGTCGGTTATCCACCCCCAGAGCGACTGATAGGTGAACGGGAAGCTAAACTCCTCATTCCGATATGTGGCCTTGATATCAGATGTCGTCCACTGTCATGCATAATAAAATAAACATTGAATTTATCACAAACAACTGGTAGTAAGCTCATACAGAAGAAACAGAAGTGGAAGCAATCTCCCAGAGCTCACGAAGCTCGCGGTGAGTCCTTACTTTGAAAGCGGGCCGTTCGGTAACAAGTGTATGGACCATGCGCAATAGATCATTTGTCTCCGATTGCGAGAGACCAAACTTGAGCATGAGCTCATAGAGCTCAAACGCTTCCTTCGATTCAAATGGGGCCCAGGGTTCTGAAGATAAGGTACTAAGGTATTCAGCAGGTGTTGGGCGAGGTTTAGAGGGTTTATAGTCCTCAAACTTGTCAACGCGCTGAAGTTTTTCGGCGGGGCGGCCACTGTTTGGGTGGTAGGTTGTACGGAATGAATCGAGTTTGATATCAGGATCTACCCGTGTTTAATAATGAGATATTGGAAATAAAGAGCATAAACTTACCGCACTGCTGATCTAGTGTTTCATCGTGAGTGGCTGGTGGTGAGATATCTGCCATTGAGCGGTCTGGGCCAAAAAGTGATCATCAAATGGTTATATTAACGTGATAGGAAAGGAAAATACCTTGTTCAGATATATCGCTCCTGCGCATATCCAGCGGCGCAGGTAGTTGTGACAACGAAGATGATGGAACTGATGAGCGATCAATTATCAGCAACCAAAGATTCCAACCGTTGTATGGAGCTCACCTGAGCCAAGATTCAGAGACTCGATATACTGTTGTGTAAATGCCTGATCCTGCGCTTCCTGACCATGCTTCAAGCGGCAGCTTTTCTGGTGCATATTGAAGCCTTGGGACTGGACCTGAGCGTCACAAATTTTGCAGAGGCGGAGCGACACTGAAACTGGTCCAGTTCGGTGTGTAGTTCCTGTGGTGAGGTATCCATGTAGCCCCATTATAATGTTGCAGGGGAATTCCAGCCGTGCCTGTTATAATGTGTCTGCATCTCTACCATAGCTAGGGCAAATTATAATGTACACTAGGGATGAATTATAATGATTGAATTATCAGCAGGATTGGTAGTATGCCCGCATTAGGAGCGGACCCTGACCTGCCCATTAGTAATCCGATCAAATCCCAGCATTACCCGCCCCAGCCCGCCCTCCAGGGGTCGGGTTCTCCCGCCCCCAGCGGATCTTTGCGCGCATGGGACGCGTTAGAAAGCGTGTACAATGCGCTCAAGAACGCGCTAATTTTCGAGCAATTCCGTGGAGAAGTGGCTAGGATCGAGCGATTTTAAAATAAACATGCATTTGGACCGTTTTTGTTATATAAAATTACTGAACCGGCGGATTCTAGCGGTAAGGGACGCGTCTAAAAGCGATTCTAAACCGCTTCCGATCCGCCCCTGCCTCATCTTATTCCGTGGAGAAATGACTTCTGCACAAACCACCCATCCCCAGATAACCCCCTTCCTGAGATAATACACAAACCAATAAGCTTATAAAAGGTTTAGCATATTTTATGAGGGTCATGGATCACTTATTCATCTCCCATGGGGCCCATATGAAATTATTCTGGCAGTGGATGAACCCAGTACCCAAGACTTTCAAGATAATCATAGGCTACATCAGCAAAACAGAACATTACTATAGACTACTACAGAGTAGTCCATAGTGAGGGTCTACTAGTTCATAGTGTACCATAGTGTACCATAGTGGCCATAGTGGCCATAGTAGTGTTCTGTTTTGCTGATGTAGACTAACTCCAAGCTCAAGGCAAATACAGTTTCATCTGACTTTTATAATATATACTCTGCTTACTTCCCAGAAGCAGTAGATGGCTTCATGGGGGCTATATACTAGGTTTTGTGTGTTTATATATGGTATTTAGTAGGGAGGATGATGTTCTGTGGGCAAAATATCCATATATTATCCCAATAAAATAAGCATATTGGTTTGGGATATGATATTTAATTATGATGGGACCCAAAAGAAGTCTGGGGAGTGATGAGATGTCAAAGGAAGTCCAGATGTTGATGGGATGTCAAAAAGAAGCAGCTCAAATAATAATGGTCCCCTAGGACCCCCCTCATTATAATGTGTCCAGCCATGTATGTATTATTATTAGAAGCAATAATTGCCATTTGCTTGCAGTATTCTGAGTGCACATTATAATTCCCCCAAGCTATGGCAGACATAGTGGTACATTATAACGTGCACAGCTGGAATTTCCCCATGAAATAATAATGAGGCTACAGGGACTGTTGCTGTGGTGGCTTTAGGCATTTTAGGAGGAAAATAATGAAGCTTAGAGAATGTGCAGAAAAATGAGGGTCGGTGGGCGGTTGAACAAGCTGAACGATCAGACTGAATCGAGACGAGATAAGATATGAGTCCCGACTTGGGTTGCGACCCACCCAAGCCGAAGCCGGCAGCCGCAACTTACCGAGACTCAGTAACGACCTGCTATATTGAACCATAGACTCGCGACCAGTCCTTAGGGTGGGGTACGGCCTTTCTTGGGTAACTGCAAACATGAGTACATAACTACCATTTTTAGGTGGCGGAGTGCAAAAGGCGAGTACCCACCCTAAGGACTGGGAGCAACGGTCGCGTTTTAGCAGGGTCTCCAAGCGTGACAAAGACTTAGAAAAATTTTCGTTTTGTCGCTTCAAAAAATGCCCTTGCCAGCATTGTGTTACGATCCATTGCTTCTCATTCATCATACATCAGTCACTTGACTGATCCCATCTTCATAGACGCTTCTACTTCCTCCATCATCATCTGACACCATCCACATGCTCCATCATCAGATGATACATCATGCGACCCCTTATCTACTTCTCGATTGCATGGTCATCATTCTATCTTTGTTATCTTTGCTGTTCTTACTCAGCTGCTCAGTCAGCTCGCTTCTATTATCAGTCATCATCCTCCATATGTCTTACTATACTCACGGACCTTGTCATTACTGCGTAGTCATAGAACTACATACACTCTATATAAACGTAGCTACATACTCTTGTATTCGCTACGTTTAATCGTTTATCGGTTCCCCCTCTACTAGCCTCCTGACCCAGAAGGCAACTCAGACCTTGCTAAGTGCCTTGAGTCTTTACTGTCGACTCATCGGCTTGCGTTAGCAGGACGTAACATTCGATTAAACGTCTAGGGTCACCAGGCAACCCTGCAACGAAACAGGACAACCCCTAGGGATAGGGACGACATCGATATCAATCACAGTTGGGAGTATATCACTCCATATAGGGGCTCATTGCCAGTAACAGCATCGGAACTGAACTACAGAGATTAGGTGACGAAGCGACCGTCGCACGCAATAGGTATCACAGGACGTCGAAAGGATCGACAAAGAAGGAGTGGATTAACCTCCACAGACAGCATCAAACATTTGAGAAGCTCCACGACGAAAGATTAGCCGACATCAGGAGAAACATTCGTCGGGCGAAGGAACAAGAAGAAGTCACTCGCATCATTCAGGACAGTCGTCGTCCTCGAGAAGAGAAGGGAGTAGCCACAGACCGCATCACACTTCCCACCCCACAACCCACAGTTCACGGGTCGGCCCCCCGTCAGAGAAGAGTCAATCACGGCAGAACCAGAAGACGAATACGCCGCATATCGCCAGTCCCACCCCACACCAACAGCTAGCCAATACACCTCCGTCCCCCGCTCCCCAGTCACTACCCCCTCGCACTCCCACAGCCTCGCATCAGGGTTCCAACCGTCTCAGGAAGCGCCGTCCCCACCACAATACACCTTCGGTTCAGAGCGAACCAGTACCGTTCAGCCAGTCGGACCCATCCAACCAGAGCGTACAGCTTCCTTCACTGAATATCGAGACCCCACTCCCCCTATCCCTCAGACGACGAGGACGAACCGTACGGAACAATGGCTACAGAGACAACGACCCCTAAGCGCAACGACAATGGAATCGCAGACCCCGGCATGTTCGACGGGGATTGCAACCTTTTTGACGGTTGGTGGCGTCGCATGCAACTTTACGTCAGAGGGAACGCTGTCCTGGACACGGATGAAAAGAAGATTTCGGCCACGCTCTCTAGATGTCACAAGAGAGCCGAGAACTGGGCGGCAATGAAGACGGATACAATACTCAACTCAAATGATGCCGGCACATGGAAAATATTCGTAACGGAAATTACTAAACAGTTCTTCCACGGTCAACGTCGATTACTAGCGGAAAACAAAATCAGGGTGATGACTCAAGGATCTCAATCGGTCGAAGAATGGATCGCAGACTTCGATGCTCAGAAACACATTGGCAAGTTGCGGACGAATTAGCAGTATTCCTAATCCAACGAAACACCAGAAACTCGATCATCGACAAATGTCGCTTCCAAAATGGAGGCACTGGTCCAGCAACATATGACGACTGGAAGAAGGCGATCCTTACCTATGGCAATATCGAGGAAGAACTCACCTCATCCGAAAAGGAGTCCAACGCGCTTCCACATCTGGAGATCGCACGATGGAACAGGTACCACTTATGGTGGCAGAGGACGACCCATGGATATTGGACAGGTGAAGAAACCAACATTGATGCAGCCAATTGGAACGCAGCAGGAAGACCCAAATGTTTCAATTGCAACAACTACGGTCACTTTGCGCGCGAATGCCGAAAGAAGAAGACAAACATCAAAATCAAGATCAGGACAGGAATGAAATGCTGGAAATGCAACAAGGAGGGACACATGGCAAAAGAATGCCGGAGTTCAGGGATGGTAATCAAGGGCAAATTCAGGGTCCTTGATGATGATGAAAGCGACGATGAAGGTAAAACGGTTAAGGGAGATGACGATGAAAAGAAGGGTTTTCAGGAAGGGTCAGACTGAGCACGAAGTCTCGACCCAAGGGTTCGTCGAATCATTCTAAATCTGTACCACCACCGAAGAATGACAAATACATGATTCCACAACGACGAACTAGTGCACCTGAGCTCGCAACTCTACATCTCGCCACTCTCAAAACTAGAAAGGATAAAACAATGGTCACGGTCAAGGTTATAACCACGGACAAACGAAAGGCTAAACTCGACGCACTCCTGGACAGCGGATGCACCCACTTGGCAGTCAATCGACGACTGGTGGAAGCAGAAAAACTCCCCACAGTTGATTTACCCACTCCTATTCGGGCATTTAATGCAGATGGCTCTCTCAATGCGGATAAATTAATCACCAAAAGCGTCAGGTTCCAGATGCAATTGGCGATCACAAGGAAGAAGCAACAGCACTGGTAGCGGACTTAGGCAAAAAGGATCTCTTCATCGGACATGAATGGTTACACAAACACAATCCCTTCATCAACTGGAAGACTGGCAAGATCAAATTCCCAGACTGCCCCCAGAATGTGCCAAAGTAAGCGTCAGCACACTACCCAA
Organism: Infundibulicybe gibba; assembly: GCA_015501065.1. NCBI lineage: Eukaryota > Fungi > Basidiomycota > Agaricomycetes > Agaricales > Omphalinaceae > Infundibulicybe > Infundibulicybe gibba. Next base: position 3,541 of record JADNYI010000435.1, on the reverse strand, counting down.
GGCTAAAGTTCGGTCAACAGACACGGTCACGGATCTAAAACTCCCGAAGTACCTCACGACTTGGAAGGATCGATTCGAGAAAAAGACCTTTGACACACTCCCACCGTACAGGAAGCATGACCACGAAATTAACCTGAAACCAGATGCACCGGACGAATTACCAGCCAAATTATATCCAATGACAGCCGCAGAAATGGAAGAAATGGACAAATTCCTAGAAGAGAATCTAGCCTCGGAACGGATAATCCCATCCAAGAGTCCATACGCATCACCATGCTTCTTCATCAACAAGAAAGACGGATCCAAACGATTGGTACAGGACTATAGAGAGCTAAACAAGTGGACGATTAAGGACAAATTCCCCCTACCTCTGATTAACGACATCATCGACAAACTGAAAGACGCAAATTTTTTCACCAAGTTAGATCTAATCTGGGGATACAACAACTTGCGCATCGCACTTTACCACGAATGGAAGGCAGCCTTCCTAACACCACGCGGATTATTCGAACCACGGGTCATGTTCTTCGGACTCTGTAATTCCCCAAGCTCATTCTGCCGATGGATGGCCGAGATATTTAAAGACCTCATACGACAAAACAAGATGATCATCTATATCGATGACATTATCATCTATGCCAAGGACAAAGATCAGCTTAGAGAACGTAGCATCGAGGTCATGGAAATCGCACGCGCCAATGGGATCTCGTTCAAGGCCAGTAAATGCTTATTTGAGGTCCCTGAGGTACCATTTCTAGGTGTTATTGTTGGCAATGGGAAGGTCCGCATGGAGCAGGAAAAGATCGAAGTCATCCAGACTTGGAAACGCCCAGAAAACAAGAAAGGTGTTCAGAAATTCCTAGGCTTTGCAAATTTTTACCGCCGCTTCATCAAGGATTATGGGAAAATGGCCGAACCCTCACACGCCTCACAGGGTCTAGCGAATGGTCTTGGACACCAGACAAGAAGTCGCTTTTGAAAGTCTGAAATCGGCGATATGCTCAGAACCATACTGGCACTCCCCAGGTCCAAGGGACGTTTCAGGGTCGAAACAGATGCGTCAGGATATGCTATAGGAGGTGTCCTCTCTCAAGAACAGGATGGTAAATGGCACCCTATCGCCTTCATGTCCAAAGTAATGAACCCAACACAACGGCGATACGAAATCTACGACAAGGAACTGCTATCCATCATGGAAGCCCTCCGCATCTGGCGACAATATCTGGTGGACGCACAAGAACCATTTGAACTGTTAACGGACCACAAAACCTAACATACTTCAGGAAAGCACAACGATTGAACAGTCGACAAATGCGATGGTACTTAAACTTCAAGACTACGATTTGAAATGCGGCATATACCTGGAAAAACAAACACGAAGCGGACATCCTCTCAAGACTGGAATGGTACGAAGAAGACACTGAAGAAGAAGAAGTCATGATGTTCAAGAATCATGGGTTTGGTATTCCTTCAGAAATGGAGGAAGACGATGAAATTTCGGACTTTGGCATACGGTTCTTCGGAGAAGAACTACCTGAAGAGGAGGTGATTCTGGACACATCGGAAATTTCCATCTCAGCTCTCACTGAATTCGGCAATGAAGATCTGGAACAGCGCATCAGAAACCACCCACGCGTAGAATCAGAAGTCCGATTCGGCATGAAGGAAAGTCCACACTTCTTCAAAGAAGCTGATGGCATCATCACAGTCGGAGACAAGGTCTATATACCCCCAGACAAACAACTACGTGAAGAATTAATCAACGAACATCATGATTCACCACTAGCAGGTCACCCAGGGATCCACAAAACGAATGAACTCATTGGACGCACACTATGGTGGCCAGGGATGGATCAGACATCAGAGATTATGTCATGGGATGCGAAACATGTCAAAAGAACAAGATCAATCGAGAAGCACGCCATGCGCCACTCTACCCCAACCCGATACCCACGCACCCCTGGGAAGAGATCTCAATCGACATGATCGGCCCCTTACCACCGTCTAAAGGTTACGATGCTATTTTGGTCATTGTGGACAGGCAATCGAAGATGATCAGGGTCGAACCAACGCACACCACCCTGACATCTAAGGGACTTGCAGAAATCTATCGAGACACCATCTGGAGACAACATGGAATACCCAAGAAATCATTAGTGATCGTGGACCACAGTTGCATCGAACTTCATGAAGGACCTATGCACCCTTTAGGGATCAAACGGAATTATCAACGGCTTATCACCCACAGACAGATGGACAAACAGAACGTATCAACAAGATGTCGAACATTCCTTCGGATCTTTTGCAATTACGATCAGGACGATTGGGCCTCATGGCTATCAATTCTAGAATTCCAATACAACGAAAGATCCACTCTAGCACCGGACAAACCCCGTTCTTCCTGAACTATGGCCGACATCCATGGAAAGGCGACATCTCCATGGAACCGGTAAAGAATGAAGCCGCTCAAGAATTTGCATCACGCATTGAAGAAGTCGAAGAAAGCTATCACCGCCTTAGAAGCATCAGCCGAACGAATGAAGAAACAATATGATCGTCACAAGAAGGACTCGCTTAATCTCAAACCCGGTAACAAGGTGTTTTTAGAAGCCAAAAATATCACAACCACCAGGCCATCCAAGAAGTTATCAGAACGACGATTAGGACCATTCGAAGTCATTGAAAAGGTAGGCCACAGTGCCTACAAACTCAAGCTCCCCACCAACTGGACGCTCATCCACCCGGTATTCAATGAGAACCTATTAACACCTCTCAAGACAGCACCTTCGAATCACAACAGAAGCCATCACCTCCACCACCCGATGTCATCGAAGGTTCAGAAGAATACGAAGTAGAAAGCATCCGAAAGGTCAAAAAGAAGAATGGAAGACTTCTATTCTTCGTCCATTGGAAAGGGTATCCGGAAGAAGAAAACACCTGGGAAGTCCGCGCAAACCTCAAACACTCCGCGGATCTGGTTAAAGACTTCTACCGCCGTCACCCCAATGCACCACGATAAATACGACACTCGTTTCAACCACCTTACTTTACCCCCACATCTTTTAAATTGCATTCCACTCACAAACCATATTCTCCACCATGTCTATCCCGCCACTCAACTTGCCTTGGCCATTGCTGCCCTCTTCCCCACCCTCGAACTTCTTCATTCTACCCCCATCCATATTCGAACAATCAATGACTGGATCAAAGCGTTGGACAACATCGCACGCACCCTATCAGAAGACGACGTTACTATGCTGCAACCCCTCCGCGACCAACGGGTTCAACTCCACAATCTGCGACAAAGTCTACTCGACTACGAAAAAGACCTACATGCTCATGTCCAACGAGTACTACCCACCATGCTCCTGGTCTCACTGATGGAGACATGACTACGCTCGTCAACAAATGACGGTCAACGAATGGGGTGTTCCTATCAACCCCACGGAGGTCCACCCGGAGTACTGCCTCCCTGTCATTCCCCTCCCCCATCTTTAGGCACTCCCACTCACTCTGCCTCGTCTAGTTCTCCAACCTCTCC
>JADNYI010000434.1:0-27148 GCA_015501065.1 Infundibulicybe gibba | reverse complement strand
TCCGCGTTTGCCATTCTACCATCAAAAGCCGGGGGTATTGCCATCTTTGGCATACGAACGTGAGCTCCAAAGCTTTGTAAGCCCGGAATGTTCAGATCGTCGGGGGAGGAAGGAGGAGGAGGGAAACGAGGAGGTGGCGGTGGAGGAGGGGGACGAGATCTCGTTGCCAATTGACCGGTGAGAGCATCCAGCTTCTCGTTTTGAACCTTGGAGATCTGCATCATCATCTCCATCGTCTTTGTGAGTTCCTGAATTTTCGTATTCAGATACGTGGTCTGTTCTTCCCAAGGGTTGGTGTATTCAGGACCCTGTGGTTGAGACGGGCCGGCTTGTTGTCCGGCGGCTTGGAGAATTTCGGCGGGGGTAGGAGTAGACATTCTGATCGGGCGTTCGTAAGGAAGGTGGGAAAAGAAAAATGAAGGGGGCCGCGGGTCCGAACTTAATCGAGTAGACCGGCGGTTATCACCTGCTTCAAGTGAAGGGGTCGTGGAACGGGAGAATAGGCCCGAAATATTGGGCGGGTAGCAATAGCAATAGGACGCGAGAGTGCAATCTCAAACGCGAACAGATAGAGCGAGTGATGCAGCCAAAAGCCGTTCAAACTTCAAACTCTAGTGGGAAAATGGTGCAAGAATGTTCCGCGAGAGCCTGACCAGGCGTCTGACTGTTACACGAAGCTAACCCTTAAACACTTATCCTGTGCAAGGTGTGGGCTGAGCGTGCAGTGAGAGGATGTCGGGGGAAATTCTGTGTTCTGGGGGCTTGAGGATCCGTAAGTCAAGCAGCCGTGTTAAACACAGATGAAGACCGGATTGTTGCCAGAAAGAGAAAGGAAAGCAGCCGAGTTAAACTCAGATGAATCCTTCCTTCTGAGTGGATAGAGGTGGTGTTAATGACTGAAGGTGGTGGGTAGCTTACTCCTAAAGACTTAATAACTCTTTGGGCGGTGATGTTGTTTCACGCGCGTCGAAGTGTCTTTGGACAAGCGAAAATGTTGGACGAAGAGAGAGGGCACGAAAAAGTAACTTGATTCTTCTGTAAGGACACGCTAAAACAACCAGAATGGCTGTGCGGTCTCTCAAGAATACTCAAGGAAGATATGAGAAATGAAGATGAAGACTTAAGTCCCACTTGTTATAGCGGAAACCAAAGAGAATCAAGTTAAGAGACGAACATACAAACAACGAAACTATATACTGTAGCTAAGAGCCCGTGAATATAATATGTACAAACGACATGTGTACTACATGATGCAAAACCGCGGTTTGGCTTACATAAGCAGTCACATGATGTTGATAAGATAAACTACAGAGATAAGATGAGATAACCTATAGATAAGAGATTAGATAAGATGAAAAAGAGTTGGAAAAAGAAAAGAAAAAGACAAGTCCTGACACATACCATCTCGCTACGACTACAAAGCCGGAATGCAAAGACGTTCTTAAGAGGAGAGCTGATGCCATCATAGCTACTGATGCCAGCGAACCGAGCGTCGTGGGGAACTCGGATTCGGAAAACTCTGATGATGAAATGGAAGCCGACTCAGTTGACATTGGCGATACATCAGATGAAGAAGTGCCGGGGGTCCTGGGCCGCCGAGCCCAGAGGATCTCGATGATGGAATGGATGTTGGCCCACGGCTCGGGAACCCGCCCGAGCCTGACACCTTGGACGACCCAAGTCGGGAAGCTAACGATAGTATCCGTGCAGCTTGGCATCATAGTGAGGACGAAAGGACTGGAATAATACCCGACGGACCTAGAACCGAAGGTGGGGTTGCGGGTGAGGGGGGAATTGCGGATGGGGATGAAATTCTCTCGGGGAGTGAAGACGACGAAGGGGGTGTAGTTTGGGGCGACGATCACGATACATTGGACTTGGACAGAGATGAAGTGCTTGAGCTGCCACCCGAGCTGGATCAGCCTCCCCCCGCACGACAACCCTCCGAACCCCCAGCAGGTAGGGACGCAGACACCGCCGGCGATGTGTATCTGGACGAACCATTTGTCGAAACACTTGCTTCCCGAGCCGGAGAGCCCCTGGGGCGGCGCACTAAAGGCTCAGGATATGAAGGCTACAGAGAGGCTCTTGCTGAGGACGCAAATTTGTGGGCCCCCTTCACCAGCAAGCTCGATTGGGAGTTAGCACGATGGGCAAAACTCCGAGGGCCGGGTTCGACAGCCGTTTCAGACTTATTAGGCATCGAGGGTGTAAGTTATCTTCGACCGCATCCCACTACATCGTTAGACTCACGATTCTCTTACAGCTTCAAGATGCGCTTGGACTTTCCTACAAAAATTCTCGAGAGCTAAATAAAATCATTGATACTGAGCTTCCTGGCGATCGGCCGCGCTTTGAGCGAAAAGAAGTCAAAATCGCGGGCGATGTTTTTGATGTTTACTATCGGAACCCTCTCGAATGTGTGAGGGCTTTATTCGGAGACCCTGAGTTTGCTGGTGATCTCCTCTTCAAACCCGAACGCCATTACACGAGCTCCGATAAAGCGGACCAACTCTACCATGAAATGAATACAGGAAAATGGTGGTGGGATACTCAGGTAAATCATTATTGCTTTTCAAACATCAGTTCATTACTGAAACCCTCCCCAAATTCAGAAGCAGCTCGATACAAAGAAGCCCGGAGGCACAATCGTACCAGTCATTATCTCTTCCGACAAGACTCAAGTAACTCTTTTTGGATCTAAACAAGCCTATCCTGTATACCTGACCATCGGAAACATTCCAAAGAATATCCGCCGGAAGCCCTCCCGCCGCGCGCACATACTTCTCGCATATCTCCCGACAACGAACCTCAAACAAATCCCCTCTGAAGCCGCGCGTCGGCGCGCGGTTGCAAATCTGTTCCACGCTTGTATGCGACGTATCCTCGCTCCACTTACAAAACCTGGAATTGATGGCGTCTTGATGGCTAGTGGCGATGGGGTTGTACGCCGCATTCACCCCATCTTGGCTGTTTATGCCGCAGATTACCCAGAGCAATTGCTAGTCACAGGTATCAAGTCAACTTCTTGTCCGAAGTGCAAGACGACCAAAAAGGACTTGGGCAACCCGAATGCACCCATAGAATATCGCGATCTTAGCAAAATTCTCGACGCACTTGGACTGGTTGATGGCAACCATCGAGACTTCACCCGAGAATGCAAACAAAATGACATCAAACCAATCGTCCATCCATTTTGGGAGAACCTACCATACGTGAATATCTATAGGTCCATCACTTCCGATGTTCTGCACCAGCTCTATCAAGGCATGATCAAACACGTTATTTCATGGATAGAACAGTTGTACAATCAAGATGAAATCGACGCGCGTTGCCAACGACTCCCTCCAAATCACCACATCAGATTATTTATGAACGGCATCTCCTCCCTGACCAGAGTCACTGGCAAAGAGCATAGCCAAATATCTTCGTTCCTGCTTGGTCTCATCGCCGAATCGCCCCCACGTTCGCGCCCTATCAGCGCCCTGAATCAAAAGCGTATCGTTCGCGCTGTTAGGGCCCTCCTAGACTTTGCATTTCTCGCACAATACCCCCTTCATTCCACGACGACCTTAAAACGGCTCAATAACGCACTCAATCGTTTCCACGAGGACATGACGGTGTTCGTCGATCTTGGGATCCGCACCGACATGAACTTTCCAAAACTACACTCCCTCCGCCACTACGCGACCATGATCACGTTTTTTGGAACCACTGATAATTATAATACAGAATACACCGAACGGCTTCATATTGATCTCGCAAAGGATGCATATCGAGCTACTAACCACAAGGACGAATATTCGCAAATGACTATATGGCTAGAGCGGAAGGAGAAAATTCTTCTGCATGAGAAATTCATACGATGGCAAGAGCTTGCTAAGGACACCCCATCGACACTGACCACCCGTCGAGCTGTCCTCCCTGTTATTGCCCCAGAACGGCAGGTAAAAATGACAAAGCATCCAACTCTTCGAGCAATTACCATGGCGAGGCTTGCTAGCGAGTACGGCGTCGAAAAATTTTCTATTGCGCTCTCCCAGTTGTTGCGCAGTGCCTCTTCCCCCACTTGACCACGAAACGGCGCATCGAAGAAGCCTCCAAGATACATGTCCCCCTCGATCGCGTGAGCGTCTACCACGTCGCGAAATTCATTGCCCGGTATCCCGCTCAAGTAGATTACGAAAACACTACCCTGGATTCCATTCATGTCAAGCCGGCTAGGAAAAATCCAAAACGAGACAAGGAGATAATTCCGGGCCGCTTCGATACCGCCCTGATCACGGATGGGACTGGGGCTGGCGAAAATCTCAAAGGTCAATTTTGCTATACCGCAAGTCGCTCAAAATAACTAATGTTATCCCTAGAGTACCGCGTTGGTCGCGTTCGCGTGATATTTTCCCTCCAACAACGCCACGCTCAATCTCTCTTCCGCGGCAAGGCGGCGCCGAAACATCTCGCATACGTCGAGTGGTTCACTCCCTTTCATACCCCTGGACCCGATCATGGGCTGCATCTGCTCAAATACGCCTACGATCGCCATAGGGAGCGCCTTGTTAGCGTGGTCCCGGTCGTTAATATTCGACAAAGTGTACATCTTTTCCCCTGCTTTCCCGCCGAAACTTCTAAACAATGGACGACGTCTAATGTTCTCGATACTTGCGATAAGTTTTTCCTCAATATCCATACAGATCGTTACGGCTTTATCCGCCTTGAGTAGGGATTTTTACAACGTTGATCTCCAGTTCATTGCTGCTCATAGCGTTCCCTACCACTCATAACTCTTTTTTCTCAAGCTGCACCGCTTTTAAAGACATTCCAGTAGCTGTTCGTAGCCCTCGCTCCTGTTTCGTATGATATCGATGTCATGGATCGCCACTACCAGGCCACTATTCCGAAGATCGCGCATGGTCGACGCCATAATGGGATGCGCCAAACGGCGGGTTCCCTCTTGAAATAACATCCAAATACTGCATGACCCCACGCCGTATACCCCCTAGCACATATTGGCCCAAAGCCGTTAACCCTCTAATAACCCATTAGCCCCCATACGTTGGTTGACCCAGCCAACGGTTTGACCATTGACGCCAGGGGTGTCCGAATTTAGATTGATGGTTTGGAGAAACATTTATTACATTCAAGGGAGGTGATAGGTCGTAATAATACAAATGATTCTGCGCCACGGTTGCTTCACGGACAAGAGATTGCATTCAAAACTAATCCCGACATTCTATAGCGGCGTCCCCCGCCACCTAACGTTCAGCCGCATCCCGAACTTCTCCCAGCGCCCACCGTTTCTAAACAGCTTCGGCGTCCCTTTGGGGTAAAGGTGGATGGTGGAGATGACCGATCCATCGCTGGTAACACCCCGGATCGTCCAATGTGTCTCAGAGTCGGACCGGGAGGAGTGAAGGGGCCCCCTTAGAAGGATCGTTGGTGAGTCGACCCGCCGTCGATTCAATACGCTAATAGACTCACATGACTAGCCAGCTCATGACCCGCATGCCCGACGATCGAGGGAAGCGCCTCCTCTCAGCCGCGACAACACCAACGACTCCCTGGCGAATCGTCTCGCGACTCTCTGGGTCTGGTTTATACGCACGAATCGAGTAAAGGGCGTGCATTTCAACAATGAATTTATGTGTTAGAGTTGAGGTGGGTTAGAATTTGAGGAGATGGCTCGAGGACGTAGTGATGCGTGACCAAGTTCCCAGACGCCGCCGGAACACAACAAACACACAACTCAACTTTAACGTCCTACGCTCTGCATGACATCTTCCAAAACTTTTCCTTCGCACGGAACCCCGGTTCGGCTACGCTGTTAATAGGTCGATGGTCGCGTGTGGCGCAGGTAGATGCAAAAATGTTGACGTTGCCGAATGTGACGAAGTACGAAGAGCGACGGTTGGGATTGACAGTCATTCAGGTATGTCAGAATCACTTCATGATATCTAACGTGCCCGCCCAGGCCGATGTAGCCCCGTGAGCGCAGGAATGTTACTAGTACAAGCGAACACCAAACCACCTCCAAATGCTCGGAAGACCCGCGCGCCCCCCCAGCCCCGCTCCCACGTTTAACGTTGACCTTGGCTGTCGTATCCATCCAACGACCAACAGCAAGCCAAGGCCATTTCGAGAACTCGAACGCCCGGCTCCAATCCACGCTCACCGCGGATAACGAGGCGAAAAAACCTCATACCCGTGCATGGAAAACGATCGACCGCCTAACTCCCCCATGTTCCTCCTCTTCCTCAAACGGCCTTGGTTCCTATGCCCTACCCTATCCAATACCAACACCGACGCAGCAACCTCACCCAAGTAATCACGTAAACAGTGGCCGCTCGAAACCCCTAGTAGGGACGACGATGGCAATTGGTACTCTCCTACGTGCTGAGGCACGAGGGCAGGTCTTCGCCGCCAGAGCCGCTTGTCCTCACTCCACAAGGGCACAGTGCACCGTTCACGCGCGGCCTGGCCGCCCTGCGCCTCGCCGTTTCCTCAAACCCACCCACTACAACCTATGCGACTCGCAGCGCACACCTAGGTCCTTGCAAGATGCCTCACGAAACTCTCCCTCCGCTCATCGCACGAAGCTAATCTCAAACTAGACCCCGGCGCCCGCACGACCCTCACCAACCTGCGGAACCAGCTAAGATGGACCCACCCGCCCATCGCGGCTAGCCATACGGGAGCAGGGGTCTTGACGCTGGAGTCAGGAGCGCTCCACTTTCCCCCCATCGGCTTATCATCCATATGCCTGTCTATACCTCACACAGTGGCGCCGAATGCGCCACGTTCCAACTCGTAAGAGATTACTACCGCTAAAGCAAATACACGCTGACGCTACCCCCGCATGAACTAACTTAGCTTCGCGGTGCGTAGACTACGAACTCGCGATGGCGCTTGCGTCGCAGTGATCCACGACCGGAACGCTGTGGAACATCCTAGACACTAACGGAGGCATGGGACGTCGGCTGGAAGAGCGAAAACGCGCGTCTCTTAGCTATTGATATTATTTGAGCTAGTAGTAGTAATCCAATGTATTGCCCGTTGAAGCATTCAAGTTGAAGGGCATAATTTCCAAGTAAATTGAAGTAATTATGCGTGATTACATATAATTTGGCAAAGTTTACCAAAGTTTAGGCCGATTATGACCCAATTAGTGTGGCTGGTTCAAGGCACACCGCTGGCACCCCTCCATCCATTATTTTCACCTCTCCTATTCACAACCGGCGCCCAATACAAGATACAATTTCTTAATCCTCTCCGAACTCGCCGCTCCTCCTATGTTAAACATATGCGACATGACATTGGTCGCGCGGCTCTGAGTCATTTCATGGGCGCCATCGCCGTTCTCAGTTCTTTCTCAGGCTGGCACTGCCCTCTCCTCAGGATTCACAGCACTCCAACCCACCCAACAGACGACTAAGTCGGCATTTCACGGGTATTGGGTGGCAACGTGCTAAAGCGATCGCGGGTTGGAGGGAGGCTGTGACACGGGTAAGACGACTGACTCTCCATCCTTCAAATGTCGCTCAACTATCCAACCATACTGTAGGAATGCATCCGCTCGCTTATTGTACCGCAAATCAATGCACTCGCTCGTATTCCGAACAACATATCTAGCACCAGGGTAAGCCGTCGAACCATTCCTTACCAACTCTTGAAGGTAGGCGATATTGTATGGTGTAACTGGCATGTCATTAACAACCCGTTCTGAAGAAAACAGGAAAATAGCTCACCTCGTTCAGGGAAGGTTAAATTCATTGCAATCGTCCGTGGAACTCCTTCGTCCAGCTCTAGATTAGGATCGCCAGTGATGACAGTACGTGCCGAAAAGTCGACACGCTTTCCCATCAAGTTGCCTCGCAGACGACCCCCTTTTCCCTTTAGACGAGCACGAATAGCTTTCACGGGTCTGCCAGACTTCTGTAATGCCTGGGGGATTCCCGCAATGTCATTATCCCTGTAGGTCGCGACGTGGAACTATCAGGTACGTCATATACAATACATCGGATCCATACCGCAAGCACCTGAACCCGATCCTCAGATCTCACCGCAAGTAACAGATGGATAGCGGCCGTGATATAGGAGTGATGGAGGGTCGTGGGAGCCTACGGACATAATCTAGTACGTCGCACACGCCGTATTGAGTCGCTTTCTGTGAATACTAATGCAGCGCCGACGCTAGCACCTTCGAAGCATGCTGTAAAGGCCGCGCTGTCAACTTCTGCGATGCTTATTCCCGAACCGAGCTCAATGATAACCCAGTCAGCGTCACAACCCTTTCAAAGCTGATACAAGCTTCGACCACCCCACAATCGATATCCTCTAGTGCATCTCAAAAACTCGCCGCGCTGTCAACCATTCCCAAACCAATCTTAACGATAACTTGGTCAGTGTCACAGCCTTCTCAAAGCTGACATGCGCTTCGACCACCCCACAGTCAATATCCTCCGGGGAATCACAAAAACTCCAGAAAGGCCAGCTCCCGCTTAAACATCGCCTACCTCCATCTCACCTCCTGTACCCCCCGGAATCGAGGATTTCTCAGTGAATATGCCAACGCGTAAACTACATACTTCGACATCAATGCCTAACACCGCAAGGCTCCCCATGCCCCCCCCCCCCAATTGAAGATTCCCCAGTGAATGTGCTAACACACGAACCCGGGTCGAAGCCCGAGTGCCGCATGCTTCAATGTTGTCTAACTCCGTAGTACCGCCCTTGCGCCCTCCGGAATCAAGGATTTCTCAGCTAGTGTGCTGGCGCGCGCACTTAGATTCAGAGCTCGGGCGCCACAGCCGATGTGTAGCGCGAGAATGGTATGTGGTAGAACTGAGGAACTATTACCTAGCTGAGGCTGCAACAGAGTGTAGCGCGCCGCGACGCCAGAGGGCTCGTTTACATGGAAAATTTAACATTAACTGATGGGTCACTGGCTGCAGTGCGGCGAGTAGAAATGATTGCTAATTAGTGCAAATTCCGAAAATTATGTATAATTATGTGTAATTTCGGTAGAATTTAGTAGCCTTTAGTTGATGGTGACAAACAGACCTGCAGTGGCTGATTATAACCTAATTATAACCTAATTATGACTGGATTATATGGGATTATTTGGACTTAGCGGCAATTAGAAGGATTTTGGCTAATTTTGGATAATTAGTAATAACTGGGAATGTTGGTTTTTCCTGATGTTCGCCCTATTGTTTTTTAAGCATTGATTGAATCTCTGTAGCAGATTGGTCTATTCTCTGCTGTGGTCACTGCATTCACGATCAAGTCGTACAAGTGGCTTCAACCTAACCCGTAGGATGCCCATTGCCGCCAATCAAATTTTGCTCAACATATTTGCCCAGCTTGCAAATAAAAACATCGTTCCATCAATGTCACCGCCCTCTTCCCCGTCCCCACCAGATCCTGGTTCCTGAGCTTGATGCTCAGTCTCACGGCTGGGCTTGCGAGCAGCGGCTCCGGCACTATAGGCGCAATATGTCGTTGTCGTACGAGAAGGTCCGTGCCCTACACCAATTCCAATATGAGAGATGGGGCGCGGATATCCTTGGCGCTCTTCTTCCACTCCTCAAATTTGGCGTCGTCCTCTTTATTGGGCTTATCGACTTTTTGTATGGCCTCGGCATGGACACAGCCATCCTAGTCATCATATTCATTGGGGCTGGTATTGTGTTTCTCTTTGATACAACCATGGCTACTCCCCGTCACCACGGGTGTTGCGAAGCACTTTGAGACCTGCCGATCCCACCGAACTTCCGCGGTTTCAAACCTAGTAGAACTATTCTGCCACTGAAGCCACCAGACAACATGTACAGGTAGCAATACACGCGATCATTTTGACTGAAACACAGTTGGGGGCTGTTGGACGAAGTCCATGGGTGCCCCCCTCGGTGATGCCCGGACATGGAGTCATGCCTCCTTGTACATACGTGACGCTACTGTACTCGTCGTCTAAATCCAATCCATCATCTGCGTGTCTCGTCTCCCTGCGCCCTGCTGACAGGGGCGGCGCGGGGTATCACGTTCTTGTATCTTTCTCGCGGCAGGGAACATCTTTCCATGCTACAAATTTGCCCTATAATCGATCTGTACGGAAAGCAAGCCGCTGTTGCGCAATAGACACTTGATATACTATTGAAACTCCAGTCTTCGCGAGAACGGAATGTCACGGAGCACCCCGAGGCCTGCCGACGCCACTCACTTCAAATCAAACTCATGGACCCATAGTCGTGAGAGAGACCCACGGGGGGCGCTCCGGCGGTACAACACCGACCCCTCCTCCGGCGGGGGCATGTAGCCATCGTACTCGGGAATGGTGCATGTGACAGGCTGAATGATCTTCAAGATATTCATGGCGAGGACATTCTGGCCAGCATGCTCGGGTCGGGTCGACGCTTGCAGCTGGGCGATGCCTGACCCTGGAATCCGTTATCCACCCGCAAATGTTAAGACGCAACAAAGGGGCGTACCACGGTATGGCGGGCCAACTCGTGTTCCATCCGAGCGTCTACGCTTGTCAGAAAACATGTTTGAGATGTTGAAGCGAATTATTCTGTCGGGACCAACCACACAGAAGCGGATAGTGTACGTGTTGAAAGATACGGGGAATGGCTGGCTGAGAGTGTATAGTGTATAGTATGCCGCAGGAAGGAGGCCCTTGAACTGCTGGCGGCAGGTATCCAGCTGGGACTGGGTGATAGCACCACATCGTAGGAGGTAATTCCGCAGGTCTGTGGTGGTCGAGGATATTACTATGTTGGGGAATGAAACCTGCCATGGGACGCCGAGGGGAAGCAGGAGGTCCTCTCCGGCATCAAAATTCGCGGATGAGGGGTCCATGCCAGAAGTGACGCGGAATCGGAGTCCAGACGCCGCGAACGGTAGGCCTGGGGGGCGACAGTAGTAAAAGAAGCCGCGCGTGTTGTCTGGGAAGGGTTGACCTTTACCACCGTAATAGTAGAGAACTATCCTGAGTCCTACTCCCGGACGTTCTATGCCGGGCAAGGTGAGTGTTGGTTGTACAGCATTTGAGATGTCCATGAAATCAGACGACTGGAGGTGGAGAGGGTCGAGGGTGGACACTACGCGTTTGATGATGTTGTATTTTGTCTTGTATTTTGATTTTGTTGGCTTAGTATGTGCATCGACAGACGTCTCGAAGCCTAGCTCGTGAGTCATGAAGTGAGATTGATACAGGTTTGTCTCCTCACCGCGATAAAACGGTGATAGCGACTTTCTCCACGGAATGCGAGGATTCGTCGGGGGGAACAGGCCACGGCAGTCCGCAGTGGAATTTGCATCTTGGGGAATAGCATGTTCGTAGCTGGGTTATGGAGCTCGGGTCGCCTACTTGAACGCCGGTGAACTTCGGGCGAAAGCAAATTTCAACTGTGATGTTGTGTTTGGCAGCAGCCTGAGCATCTCCAACAAATCCGGGTTCATTGTCGGACTTCGACCCTAAGGCCAGCCGTTGAAGCACCCTTCATCTTACCTTCTTGGAACCTCAGCTCCGCTTCTGAATTCTCCACCTGAGTCTCTTCGTCAGAGATCAACGAGCCTGGGTGCCGAGAATGTTGACGATGTGAAGGCGATATGTCTCCTTCATCATGCTATGATGAAGGGCACACATCATCTTCCAACATCCCGAGCCTCCATAGTACTACTAATTATTATTTCCTGACTGTCGCCAGAGTGGCCTAAGCGCAATTAATTGATTACATATGACTGCGTCATCGGAGGTACGACAAGCGCACAGAGCACCCTTGATATTATTCCGCAACCGCGTGCACTCGGCCTGCCCTGGGAGAGGCCAGAGCATAGCACCCGAACTTTTGGCCTTCAGAAATGCGTCCCAAGGCGACTGTCTGACGACCTACACCCCAGCTGAGGTACCTGTGCGTGCAGGCGGATTGTAGTTGGAACTTCAAGCTTCAAGGCGGAATCGGGTGTGTGCATATACATTGCAAAAACAAACTGATAAATGTGATGGAAGCTACTCCGAACGATAAGATGGTATGTACAAATCCATTGGCTCGTCATCTCGTCTCCCCGGGCGCATCCTCCTACATGATTATGCAGCCATGGCTTTGCTAGACGCGTCAACGCCGCAAGAACAGGTCATGTTTCATATCGAAATTCAAAGGTGAATTCCTCCCCGGCCGGTTATTAAGATTGGAAACAAAAACACTCCCTAAATCATGCTCCAGCAGGTGCGGGAGTAGACGGCCAAGTAGTCCCAGAGTTAGCAGAACTATTCTACCATTAAAGCCGCCGACTAGCTGGGGGCAATGCACGTCCAGCCCCCAGACACCGGGATCATCCCGAGCCGAGATACAGGTCTGGGCGGTCCATGGGGTATCACATTCTTATATCTTTCTCGCATTGGGTAACATCCATCCATACGACAAAAATAGTGGGGCTGTATGAAAAGCGACCTGCAGCTAAGTGATAAAATATAATACACTATTGAGACTCCACTCTTCCCCGAGGCCTGCCGATGCCGCTCACTTCAAATCAAGATCGTGGGCCCACAATCGTGATAGAGACCCATGGGGGGCACTCCGGCGGTACAACAACGACCCCTCCTCCGGTGGGGGCATGTAGCCATCATACCCGGGAATGGTGCATGCGACAGGCTGGAGGATCTTCAAGATCTTCATGGCGAGGACATTCTGGCCAGCATGCTCTGGTAGGGTCGACGCTTGCAGCTGGGCGATGCCTGACCCTGGAATCCGTTATCCATCCGCGAACGTTAGGACGCAACAGAGGGGCGTACCACAGTATGGCGGGCCCAATCGCTTATCGCCCGAGCGTCTACGCTGGTCAGAAAACATGTTTGAGATTCTGAAGCGAACTATTCTGTCGGGACCAACCACACACAGGTGGATAGTGTGTGCGTCGAAAGAGATAGGAAATGGTTGCTTAAGACTATATAGTGTATAGTATGCCGCAGGAATGTACCCCTTGAACTGCTGGCGGCAGGTATCCAGCTGGGACTGGGTGATAGCACCACATCGTAGGAGGTAGTTCCGCAGGTCTTTGGCGGCTGAGGACATTGTGATATTTGGGAATGAAACCTGCCATGGGACGCCGAATGGGAGCAGGAGGTCCTCTCCGGCATCAAAATTCGCGGGCGAGGGCTCTGTGCCAGGTGTGACACGGAATCGGAGTGCAGACGCCCCGGACGGTAGGCCTGGGAGGCGACGGTAGTAAAAGAAGCCGCGCGTGTTGTCTGGGAAGGGTTGACCTTTACCACCGTAATAGTAGAGAACTATCCTGAGTGCTACTCCCGGACGTTCTTCGCCGGGCAAGGTGAGTGCCGGCTGTACTGCATTTGAGATGTCCATGAAATCAGACGACTGGAGGTGGAGAGGGTCGAGGGTGGACACTACGCGTTTGATGATGTTGTATTTTGTCTTGTATTTTGATTTTGTTGGCTTCGTGCGTGCATCGACAGACGTCTCGAAGCCTGGCTCGTGAGTCATGAAGTGAGATTAATACAGGCTTGCCTCCTCACCGCGATGAAACGGTGGTAGCGACTTTCTCCACGGAATGCGAGGACCCGTCGGGGGGAACAGGCCACGGCGGTCCGTAGTGGAACTTGCATCCTGGGGAATAGCATGGTCATAGCTGCGTCGTGGGGTTCGGGTCACCGTGAAGGGCGAAAGCAAATTTCAACTATGATGTTGTGTTTGGCGGCAGCCTGAGAATCTCCGACAAATCCGAACATGGGTTCATATCGGACCTCGATCCTAGGCCAAAGCATCCTTCATTTTACCTTCTTGGAACCCCAATCATATGGACCCTCCGCTTCTGAGTCTCTCTTACCCCAAACCACCTGCGGGGAAACTCAAATCAGGTCCAACTCGGGGCTTCGATGCGGAACAGGACCACTCGGGTGGCATATGTATTTCGTGGCGCTACCAGCATGATGAAAGACAGATACCATCTTCCTACAGCCTGAGCCGCACTACTACTGCTAATTACCATTTCCTAGCTGTCGCCGAAGTGGCCCAAGTGTGATTGGTTGATCACATATGGTGACTGCGGTACATTTGACGATCGTGGTGGCGTTTACTTGTTTAATTTAAATCTTAGTGTAGACCTGAACCTTTGAAGCTAGCTTTTACTCGACCCTTCAAGAATCTTGTCTCTGGTATTCTTCGTGGCCTTGATAGAAAGGAGCTGTGTCCAAGTTATCACACACACGTGGTACTTTGTCGCTTTCGTGACGCATCCTTTTCTCAACTCAAGCGACCCCCCCCTCCCCTCGCCATCCAGCCCATCACCTGCGTCGGCTGCTACCAAAAACAATCGCGCGAAATGTCAGCCCTCTGCCGCATCATTTTTATATCCATCCTCATCATTTCGAGCTCGGCCCTTCGCTTCGGCGCCCCACTTCCATCGAGCGGCGGGGCCTTGGTCCGGTCGTGCAGTTGAATGGTGACATGAAAGTCGATCTCGCGGATAAGTCATGGTGTCGCAATTCTCCGCGACGACTGGGCCATTTTTCGCGGAGGGCGTCACGGGTGCGAAGTGGAGCCGCGGAGGAGTATCTCTAGGGTGTTATGGGGGGCCTTCTTCACAGCAGACGTACGGTTGCGATTGATTGGTGAGATTACCAGACGTAGCTGTTTCGAATATGAGTGTGTGTGGCCAGGGCGACGATAAACCGACATTTTCCAGCAAGCCGCGGGCCGGGTATATCTAAAATGTGTTGTCGTGTTTAGCAGCAGCCCCAAGTCCTTGACCAAGCGAAAAGGCCGAAACAAATCCACTCGTGCCACACCCTATTACCCTGCACACAGCTAGAACCCCACCCCCGATGGATTCCCAAGCCCATAGGACTCGCGTGGATTGATCGTCCAATGGATTGTCCGTCCTGGACGATGAAGGTAGGCGAGAAACGGGCTGCAGCTGCGAAAAGGGATCACGAACGCAGCCCAGAAATTGATTCCTAAGTTTACAACCCGAAGGTAGGCGGTACATGGGAGGAAAAAACGGTGCCAAGGTAGCGCAATCGTTCCATCCTTCACCCTCGCGGCCGGTGTCCTGCTCACCCATACGCTCGCTCACATATTGAGCGCACCAGCGAAATTCCGTAAATCGCACGTTCACTGGTGCTATTTTAGCCACTCAATCAACGCTTTCGGTGCTAATACATCACATCTTGGTTTTCAGGCCGCCTTGAGCCCGGGAATACTAGATAAAGTAAGACGGACAGGAACGCACGGCACTAGTACCAATATAGTTAAGGACCCAGCCAATCAGTACGTCTATAAATTGGGATAATGACAGTTGGAATGATTCGGGCTGAACTAGTGAGTGAATATCTCGATTATCTATATCCTTGGACCGTATAGTGCTGGATATCCTGATTGAATTGCTACTCGAAGATCGGATCGCAACGGAAGGAATAAATACCGTGGCATACGAGCAGCACCAGCCCTCTCGAAACCATTTCAGAGGGCCGACTTGCAGTATTCCCTCATCCTCATCTTTGCCTCGCTCGCCCAACCTTCGAAGTGAGCATTGATGGGTTTATGGTGGCATTGGGTGCCGCTGCGCCGGTGCGTCAGGTGGATATGTTAAACACACCTCTGAACTTGAACCTCCAGCAGGACCTTCAACCGAAGGTCAACACCCTCAAGAACAATATTGACGCGAAATTTAAGGCTGCCATTGTGGCCCTCTCGTAGATGTATAATCATCGTGTGTACATTTCAGGATCACGGCGGCGTTTACTTGCTCAATGTGAATCTCAGTATGAATTTTCTAGCTTTCACCTGGCTGCCCTAAGAATCACGGTTTTACCATCCCCCCCACCCGGGACACAGCTCCAGGGTGCTAGTTGTCTCTATTATTACTTGTGGTTCAGATAAGAAAAGTTTCGTCCGGTTTTATCGATGACATACATACATGTGGCATCCATCATGCATCACTCCCGTGGCGCATTCTTTTCTCAACCCACGCCCACTTGAACGATCCCTCCCCATCTTCGCCACCCGGCCCGTCGTCCTCGTCGTGCGCTACTACCAAAAACGAGTTCGGTCAACACAACGTAACAGCAACACCAAGGAAGCGCGCTTACTGCTGAGCACTAAACAGGATCTCGTAGAGCATCACCCCTCCCCCCCCGCCACACCATCGACATCCCCAGCCTCTTCGTTGCGGAGTTTCACTCTAGTGCACCACCTCTAATAGGCGGCGGGATCTCGATCTGGCCCAGCAGTTCGGCATCCAGATGTGGAGATGATCACAGTAGCATGGAGATAAAGTGAGGAGGTCAGATATGAAAGTCAGCGCCTGCGGATTGACTGGGATATTACAGTGCATTTGCACCCGTGCGGGGACAAAGGTACACGCCAGGGCCCTGCACCGCGGCGGCGCGGGGTGCCACGTCTGTTGCCTTGTCCGCGGTTGGGCCCTCTCTCGCGAAGTACGTAGACAGTAGGCGCGAATATACGCTTTTTGAGGGCGTGGATACGCGTGCGGACGGTTGGATCAGAGAGAGCATGGTCGTACTCTGGCTTTGTGGCGTGTGGACATAAGAGTAGGTGTAGTACGAGCAGCAAAAGCAGCAGGGAACACGAGCAGGTCGTTGCCACTGGCATTGACTAAGCCTTCGTCATTAAAGCACAACAAACGTGTAAATTCAATTACAAAACGTCCATTTCGATAAGCCTGACCAATCAAGTTGCCCGTGAGCAGCTGCAGGCGCTCATTCTTCTCGCCAACGTTTTTACTAGTCCGGCTCCAGCAGAATGCTCCCGAACGATCATCTTATGCCAAGCCAACCTCCAGCAAGCACCACTGGAAGAGGAAGGGAGGAGATTTCAATTTTGTTCATGACTCCGTAGCTACCTCAGGACACCATTTGTGACACTCTAATATGGGCTCGTGTTGGAGCGTTACAAATGATATTAGATAGCTACGGGGGTCGCGAATATAATTTCGGAGGGCTTCGCCTCAATGGAGTATAAATGATGGCTGAAGAAAAAGAGCCTCCAGCAACACACTGGCTGGGGTACCTTTTTTTTTTTAATCATAGTTTATTCTCCGTTGGGGCGTAGCCCTGTGTTAGGGATGAACCGTACAGATGAGGAGTAAAAGGTAACTAATTGTCCTGCTGGGGTACCTGCGCCTGTGGATGCTGTGTTCTATCTTCTTGGAACTTGAATCATGTGAATTATCTACTCCCGAATCCCCCACTTGAATCCTCCCCTTGAACTTCCCAATTGAACCAAATTGAGCGCGCCAACGAGTATGCCGTAAATCACACGTTCACCAGCGCTATCGCAGCCACCCAATCGACGCTTTCGATGCTAATCCTTCACAAGAATCATGTCCATCTTGGCAAGCCACCTTAAGCCCAGAAATCCGCCCCAAATGCCAACCCACAGTCGCAAAAATAGAGGCGGGCATTGAGGCCATTTCGAAGCAAGTGGCTGTCCTAAGCGACGTCATTACTGTCATATCTCGTAACATTCAAAAGGCCGCCTCAGAGAATGTAGGTTTTCTGATCCTCAGCGCAAGAAGACCACACGCCCAACGGCGCGGAATTACAGGCCGTCGATGTTAATGCCGCTATCACGGGAATCGCGGGCAGCCTGAGCAGCCTGGGGTCCACTATCAACACCTGCGCTGAGGATGTCGAGGTTACCATAAATAATACTTGAGCTTCATCATTTTGACTGACGGATTGCAAGGCGGCCAAACTGGCCAATATCGCTGAATCCGGTGTTGAAGTGGTCCTCACGGCTGTTGAGGACCTCGAATTTAAGTTTCTGGACGCCTTGGAAAGAGTCACCGTCGTAGCGGAGGTCTTGAGGTCCCTGGCTGAAGAAAGCATCGTTACCCTTCATAGTCTGCTGGAAACCCTCCAGGAGAGCACTGATGCGTTCACGACAGCATTGCGCGATGGTGTGCCGGTGCGTGTTTTAGATGGATATGTCAAACGCCCCTCGGATTGAACTCGAATGTACAGGCTGACCTTCAAACCAAGGCCAATACCATCAAAAGCATTATCGATGCGGGACTTAAGGCTGTCGTTGAAGCCTGCTCGTAAATATATAACCGACATGTGTACACTTGGAGGTCGCGACAGTGTTTACTTGCTCAATTTAAATCTCAGTGGGGAATCATCCTCAGCCAGTCACCTGGTCGCCTTAGGAATCACGGTTTTATTATTTCTTTGTGCGGAAGGTGACCGGTGACCGGTGAACCGATGACATGGACACCGCGCAGGTTGTGGCACCTATTTACAGCCCTTTCTCCATCCCCTCAAATAGACAAGGTCAGCTATTCGGGCACCGCGATGTGCACTTGCCCTGCCACCTCCGTGGGGACGTGCTGATCATAGAGCATTTCCGTCCTTGAGACTTCACTGCTGATAATCGAGTTTCTGCAAGTCCCGATTTAAGTTCTCCACCCCGCAAAGAGCACGGATTAAACACGACCTGTCATTCCAGAATTTGCGGCCGCTGTCACTCCGCAGCATCTCTCTACCATGCACTCCCCTCCTCTGGCCCACGCGCTGCGGAACATCGCAGTGACATCAATGAACGAATACCCCCACGTTCCCATTCGATATGTACCCTGTGTATCAAGGAGGCTCTCTCCAAAGCTATTTCCAGCGGCACACGACCACAAAATATCAATAAGAGTCTGAGTGCACTTGGTGATGCTTGTCGCTACGCTTGGTAAGAAAGGGGGGCGAGGCTACGTTCGATATCGGAATTTAACATGCATCACCCCGGGCAGAGGCGTAAGTCTAGGCGGCGTGGGTATCACATTCGTGTATTTTTCCCGTTTCTCTCGTCACAAACCATTCACCTAAAATGAAAAATTGCCCTATAGTTAGGGTCGTGCGAAAAGAAATCTGATAAATATCTATATATTATTGAAACTCCAACGTTCGTGAAGACGGAATATCATGGAGCGCTCTGAGAGCTGCTGACACCGCCGAACTCTTATCAAGATCACAAGTCCAAAGCCGTGAGCGGACATTGGGACCTAGGACGCTCCGGTGGTACAACAGCGACCCCTCCCCCGGCAGGGGCATGCAGCCATCATACCCGGGAATAACGCATGTGACAGGCTGGGTGATTTTCAAGATCTGCATGATGAGGATGTTCCTACCAGCATGCTCGGGTCTGGTTGACACTTTGAACTGGGCGAGGGCTGATCCTGCGGGACAATGATAAATCAAGTAACACTAGACCGCAGAGGGGGAACATACCACGATATGGTCGACCGTAACAGCGTCCGTTCGATTTTCTACGTAGATCAGAAAATGCCTCCTGGATTCTGATACGAAATATTTCGTTAGGGCCAACCACACACAGGTTGATGGTATCGTTGCTAAAAGATATAGGAAATGGCTGATCGAGAGAGTATAGCGTAAAAGGTACCACAGGAAGGTAGCCCTTGAACTGCTGGTGACAGGTATCCAGTTGAGATTGGGTAATGGCACTAGACCGCAGCAGGTGCTCCCGCAGGTCTTTGGCGAATGAGGATAACGCTATTCTGGGGAACGCGACCTGCCATGGGACACCGGAGGGGAGCAGGAGGTCCTCTCCGGCATCAAAATTCGCGAGCAAGGCATTTATACCGGGTGTGACGCGAAATCGGAGCCCAGATGCCATGAACGGCAGGTCTGGGGGGCGATAGTAGTAGAAGAATCCGCGGGCGTGGTTTGGGAAGGGTAAAGTCGCGTTGTGGCAATAGTAGAGACCGATCTTGGGCTTCATTCCCAGAAATTCCATGCCGGGCAAGGCGAGTGTTGGTCGCGCAGTGTTTGAGAGGTCCATGAAATCGGATGACCGGAGGTGGAGAGGGTTAAGGGTGGACACTATTCGTTTGATCCTGGATTTTGATTTTGATTTCGTCGGTTTAGTATGTGCATCAACGGATGTCTCAAAACCTGGCTTGTGAGTGTTGAAACGAAAGTGATACGGGCATGCTTTCAACTTACCGCGATATAACGGTGATGGGGGTTTCCAAATCCCTCACGAACTGCGAGGATTCGACGGAAGGAAGATGCTGTGGCAGTCCGCAGTGAAAGCTGCATCCTGAAGAGTAGCATGTCATGGGGCTTCGTGCAAGTGTGCAAGTTCAACTCGAACAGTGGTGATCGGGCCATGTGTTGTCATGTTTGGCAGCAGCCTGAGCATCTCTATCTTCTCGATCATTTGGTCCTGGGCCAATCTCGAACAAGACAGGTCGTTTCGCTGGGGACCGTCTCCTTGAAAATAAGAAACATTTTGGAAAACCCGCTGTCGGCCTTCCCAGTAGTTACAAGTCCTACGGCCCAAGGTCCAACCACAAGATCTGGATCAAAAACTCAGGTCTTAACGTCAACCCTAGTTCCTAACGTATGTTTGTACACTTCAGTATTTTGATTGACTTTAGCTTCATCTCAAGGCAGCGGCTTACAAGTCAAGGTCGCCCCAGATTCCAGAAACTCAACCGCTCGACTTTGAGGAGCGTCTCGCTGAGTATTACTACATGGAATACGCGGAGTGTGTTTTTCAGAAGCAGAGCATGGAGCCGTTGGCTATGGAATGAGCAGGCTGCGTTTTTGTTCTTAGGACCTGAACCATACTAATTCCCCACTTCTCAATCATCCGCTCGAACCACCCACTTCAAAATTAAATCCTCCGCCACGAAATTCACCACCGCCCAACACACTCATTTGCCCCAATGGCCCCTTAACTCAATCTATGCCAGCAGCGATTTTTGAAGAACATGTGTTAGGGGATCTGATCACCCTAATAAGATGCGGCGCCACTTCAACGGACAAACCAAGGAGGCGTCTAACTCCCCGAGGCTCTTTGTAACACTTTCTTCTGGACTTGTATTTGATGCCCAGAATTAATCTTTCTATTTTAGAGAGTCAGCCCCAGTTACATGGGGACTAGCCCCGTGGGGTCCTGCCATCATTACAATCGCAGCTTGTTCACTCTCCCGGTTAGTGTTCCCTCATCCACCCCCCGCTTCCAGATTGCACACAATGACGAATACGCCATAAATTACATACTCGCTAGTTCTATCACAGCCGTTCAATCGAATTCTTTGGCGCTTATGCGCCACAATAGCTGTGCTCGTCATGGCAAACCCTCTTGAACCTGGAACGCTAAGTGCCCAGATGTGGTTAAGGGTTCATTCAGTCGCTCAGCGCTAAGCCCCTCTATTGGGGTAATGGCGGGATTAGTGTTCATATAGATTTGGACTAAAAAATGCGGTTCTTCCATTATTACAGAGTTACCAAACTGGGAAGATTAACCCGAAGTGTACTTGCTTGGGCCGCCGTCACAGCGCGGTCAATTTTAATCAGCCCTCTTTGCCCTCGTCTCGATTATCTTCTTTTTTCAGGCCTTCTACTCCCATTTGAGCAAGATTGTGTTCGTGGATGGTCCGAATCTATAAAAGCGCCAGCCCTCTCGCAGCTATACAACAAAAACTGACAGCATGCGGTTTCCTACTGTCCTTGTCTTCGCCTCGCTCGCCTCCACAGGCTTTGCTGCCCCGATCGCCCAAGGCACAGTCGCACAAGTCAAGGCGGACATTGCGAAAATCGCAACACAAGTGCACGCCTTGGACAACGCTGTTACTAAGCCTGGCGGATCTCTCCTCTCAGGACTGGTGCGTCCGGCTACTATCCCTGTAGGAAAAACACATGTTTAACAACACAGAATTACAGACTCTACAAGCCAGCGCACTGGGCCTGAAATCCGCCCTCGACGCCGGTACAGTTGATGCCAAGGTGATCATAAGCACTATTTTAGCTTCGTTATTTTGACTTTGTGAATTTCAAGGCGACCTCAACCCCTATCGCCGAATCCGATGCCAAAGCGATCTTTATGGCTATCCAGGGCCTCGAACCTACGATTCAGCATACCTTGAAACAAACCATTGCCAACAAATCGGCCTTGGAAAAAATCCCTGTTACCGGAATCTCTGGTCTCGTCCTTCAAACCCTGAAGGGCCTCCAGGCGAGTAGTAACGCATTCGCAACAGCATTGATTGCCATCGCGCCCGTACGTAGTAATTTGGGTGGATATACTAAACGCTCCCCTGATTGTCGAACCTACAGGGTGACCTTAAAACTGAAGCCAACGCTATCAAGAGCAATATCGATGTGGGATTTGAGGCCGCTATTAAAGCCTACTCGTAGACCTATGACCGCCATATATATACATTTGTGGGCTGTGGAACTTGCTCAATCTGAATCTCGGTGTGGATTCGCCCCGCTCTCAGCCGCATCAAAGGTTTCTGGTGCCAGGAGAAAAACGAAAATATGTCGGACTCTGAGGCTTGTTTGATTTTTGTCGAGAGGGTGGCGTGTCCCGCCCAATTCTATAATTCTGTTCCCTGACTGCAGCTATTCCCCTAGCCAACGAAAAACCGCACGAAGCGTCCAACACTGTCCCGTTCCAACGCAGAAGCCATATCAACGTGTCCTGCAAACTTCTGCGCCACATACTCACGATACGCCATATCACGCCCCATCCAAGCATAAACTGCATCCAAGAACGATTCTAGGTCTCCGTCGGTGAAGGCACCGTGGTTTGTGCACACATCAAAGGCCTCCGTAGTGACAATGCTGGGGGCGTGGATGCGCCCCTGCTCTAGGAGGGTGCGGAAGAGCATGGCTTTTTGCCAGCGTAGGTCTGTATGTAGTAGGCAGATCTGTAAGCGGGTAATAGGAAAAAGAGCGAACCTGGATCTAAGTCAAGACCCTCGAACACACTGGAGAAGAGCTCGGGGGAGACAGGGAGGTGCGAGGCGTGGAGTACACGCACGCGGCGCTCGACGATAGGCGCGTGGTCGGAGTGTAGGCGGTGGTCAAGATACACCCCGGTGACAATATCTCTCAACACGTCCTCGTCTGTATCAGGCGTAAGCAAGAGTCGCGCGTAGTCCTCGAAATGCGCCTGACTCATGCATCCGTATTTCAATCTGTGCTTTTGCCCTCTTGTGATAAGGATCTCAATGGCGACTTCATGTAGCGTAGGACGCGTGATGTCATACATACACCGGCAGATCTGATATACCACGTCCATTGAATGCGCGAACTGCGTGTCAAGCCATGCAAGCCCATGGGCGGTGTATCTAGCAAGCGTGAGGGGATCGGAGATGAAGTGGATATCGCATATGGTCCATTCTGGGACTGTAGTGGAGGAAAGCCACGCTGCGAGGCGCAGCACTGCGCGTGATTGTGGGGACTTGAATGCAAACATCGGGGGGTGGATATATTGCCACTTGGCTAGCCGCCTACGGGCCAAGTAGACGAGATATTGAAACGCGGGTGCTATGGTCGTAACAAGGAAAAAGGAGATGCCACCCCGGTGAGTATGGTGACTGGGATGGCTGCCTTCATATTAAGACCTCGCAGGAAGTCGATAAGCCCAATGAAAAAGAGGACAACCCCTAATTCGAGGAGCAGCGGAAGAGCACCAAGGATATCCACGGCCCCCCACCCCACGAATCCCTCCAATCGGAATTGGTGTAAGGCAAGGTTTTTCTCGTCAGGCAGTGACGCATCACGCTTGTAGCGCCGGAGCCACTGCTTACACACAATTCCGAGCAGCCCAGCCGAGAGACTGAATGTCAAGCTCAGGAACCAGAGTACGTTGATGCGAATGGACGATGCGGATGGGGAGAAGGGCGGTGATGCTTCGGATGCGGCAATATTTTGATTTGCAAGCTGGGCGGATATGTTGAGCAATATTTGATTGTTCACGTCCTGCGAGTTGGGTTGAAGCCATTTATATGACTCGATTGTGAACGAAGTAACTACAGCAGAGAATAGACCAGCCTGTATATTCCATTAAGAAAGACAATAGGACGAATGAGAGCATACAAATGTGGGAAGTGAATCAATCTCTCTATTCCACCCAGCATAGAAGTCCTCGTCAAACTGGTCTGTCTTGTCTTTGAATTCTTTCCAGTGATTCTCCCCCCCAGGCAGCTTGTAATGGAATGGCTGCCCGGAACACCAAACTTTCCGCACTGGTGGCTGCATGAAATTGCTTGGACCGATTCCCGGCTGATGCGCCGGCGCGTTGTTTGTTTATGTGTTATCTCAACGAAGTTCAATTCTCGACTACTGGAACGCTTGGAATCGTCTCTCTCTCTATCTTTCCCGCGACGATCCTGCCTCATCTCACTAATCATATCAATGGGCCGCTGGGAATACAATCGGGGCGCCATGTGGATTCCTACTCCTCATGCCACCGCCTGTGCCAACGCCAACACAGAACAAGCGCTGGGAGACGGCTCCTGTCATAACTCGTGGTACTTGCGCCTGGATTCATGTTTTGGCGCCCAGAATTAACCTTCTTGTTGCGCAGGATTGGCCTCGCCATCACAGTTGGAACTTCATTCGCTCTCGCGGATAGCATCCCCCGGAGTCTGTCTTGAATCACATATCCGCCAGTACTATTACAGTCGTTTAATTGAATCTTTCAGTGCTAATACATGATGTTGTATGGCAGTGATTGTGCTTCAAGCTGTCGCGACACCTTGGGTAGAGCTCGATCGACAGGAGTGTCCCACTAGTATCCCCAGGAGTAGTTAAGGCCCGTTTGACCACTCAGTGCTAAGTCAGTTAATTAAGATCGTGACAGGATCAACGGAATTGATAATAGAAGAACAGCCTTGTGGTTCTTTCACTACCGGGATTGAGAAAGCCAGCGGTATTCTTTGCGTTGACCTCAATCGTCTTCCATCTTCTCATACTTTCAAGCCTCCTACTCTCCTCCGCGCAAGGTTCTATTCGCAGATGGTGCTAGCAATCTCTGTAGGATCGCCACTGAAAATCAGATGGCAACCGAAGTGAGACCACAGTATAAAATCAGCAGCCCTCTCGCAACTACAGATCAGAAACAGCTAACATGCGGTTCTCTACCATCCTCGTCTTCACCTCGCTCGCCCTCACTACCTTTGCCGTCCCATATGCCAAGGGTGCAGTCGCACAAGTAGGGGCAAACACGGCAGCAATTTCAAGACAAGCGCGCGCTGAGGGCGCAGCCGTCGCTAACATACTTCCCAAGTCGGATCCTAACGACACCTCTGACCAACCCCCTGATTCGGATCCCAACGACACCTCTGACCAACCCCCTGAGTCGGATCCCGACGACACCTCTGACCAAGCCCCCGAGTCGGACCCCGATGATGAAGAGCCGATACCAGTACGCTCTATCGCTATAGGAGAAGCATGTGCCTGACAATGTGGAATAATAGGAACCCGACCAGGAATCCGACCTGGAATCCGACCTGGAATCCGACGTTGATGACGGCATTGCTGATCTCGAGGTTACCACAAACAATCTTGAGCTTCATTATCTTGACTTACGAATTGCAAGGGGATAATGGATGATTTCGAATCCAATTTCGATGGGGCTTCCTTCGGCGCCGTCCCAATTCTCAAGAGCTTCAAGACACTTATTTCCAACGAGATCTTGGAGTCGAATATCCACACTGCTCAAGGTCTGAGGAAGCTCCAGAAGACTATTGATGAATTCATGGAATCATTGATTTCCAGAACGCCAGTGGGTGATAATTTGGGTGGAAATATTGCGCTTCTGATTGGACTTACAGGCTGACTCCTTCGCTGAATCTGTGGCCAACGCCCTTAAGAACGAGATCGATGCGCGGTTTGCGAATGCTATTGCTGCCTCCTTGTAGATATATAATTATCATGTATACATGTATGCATGAATCGCGGTGGCGTTTAGTTGCTCAATCCTCTTTGGGAGATACTCATACTGATTCTCGACTACTGGAACACCTAGAATCGTTTCCCTCTATCTTTCCCGCAACGATGCCGCCTCATCTCACTAACCATCTCAATCGGCCGCAGGGCATGTGAAGATCGCTTTGCAAATGAAATTTAGAATATGTGGGATGGCTATCACCTTCCAGAGGGCTTCATAGGCGATGTATCACCTTTAATTCTTGCCAAGTACGCCTACCATGATGAAGCGGGGTTGTACGAGGGCATGCCGGGCACAAATTGCATAGAATCATCACGCCGCTGCCATGATAATGACAGGATTAATGCTAGCATAGGGAATTGGGCTGAACCAGTCTTATTGCAGTGGAAGAACAACCACGCGGTTCCTCCACTGGCAGGACCGGGAAGATTAGCGGTATTTTTTGCCTTGGCCTTAAGCGCCTCTTTACCCGTCTTATGATAGTAGGAAAGCACGTGGTTCTTTCGCTACTATGGGGTTGCCAGATTGGAGAGATCAGCCCAGGGCTTGTCTTAACCAGCATTTTCGCCTTCATTTCAGCCGTCTTCTTCCTTCTTGTATTTTTAGGCCTTCTGCTCTCCATTGGGTAAGACTCTGTTCGCGGATGGCGCATACTCAAAAATTGGATCGCAGCCGAAGAAGGGGGCCCATAAAAGCGCCAGCCCTCTCGCAACTATAGAACAGAAACCGACAGCATGCGGTTTTCGACCATCCTTGTCTTTGCCTCGCTTGCCGTCACTGGCTTCGCTACCCCAGTTACCAGAGGCACACCCGCACAAGCAGAGGCGGACATTGCGGCAATTTCAGAACAAGCGCGCGCCTTGGACGAAGCCATCGATGACCTACCCTCCAACATTGGCAATTTCTCAGGGCCGATACGTCCTATCCCTTCAGGGGAACGTGTGCTTGACGGTGTGGAATTATAGAACACCGGAGCCGACATCCAGACCAGTATACACGACCTGAAATCAGCCATGGACGCTGTCACTGATGATCTCAAGGTTACCATAAACAATTTCAGCTACATTGTCTCGACTCACAAATTGCAAGGCAACTCCAACTCCCACTAAAGAATCAGTAATGATGCCACAGATTCCCACCACAACCAACCCCCGGGCATCATACCAAACGTTCTCGGTACCTTGAATACAATCATTTTCAGGCCGCTCTTACACGATCTCCCAATCGCCCAAGATTTAAGGGACCTCCAAATGAGCGTTAATGCATTTATGACAGCTTTGGTTGCTTCTGCGCCGGTGCGTAATGATTTGAGTGGATATATCGAACACTCTTCTGCTTCTGACTGGACTTACAGGTTGACTCAGACATTAAACCTGAGGCCAACGCTCTCAAGAGCAAGATGGATGCGGGAT